>JAZAYU010000004.1:12665501-12977439 GCA_038501625.1 Corbicula japonica | reverse complement strand
CAGCTAATCATGTAATGACTTATTGATCAAACAATAAACTTTGTAGATCCTGATCAGACTGAACACAGGTGCAAGGATGTGCCAACTGATCTGGATCTACACTAGTCGCACATATGATAAAGGACATTTATATGGAGTATGGGTAAATGGTAGCGACTGAGTTCCACATACTAACCAGAATGCAGCTACATTATTAATGATCATATTTATGCAGCAAAAGGGGAATGTACTTACTGAATAGACCTTGTCTCTGGTAACAACCATCATGACTGGCATGGCCTCATCAACAAGCGCCAGTGGACCATGCTTCAGTTCACCAGCCAGAATTCCCTCCGAGTGCATGTATGTCAACTCTTTTATTTTCTGAAACATCAAAGCAGTCAGGAAAAATTATACATCTGCAATGAAATATACAACATATCTATTGTTGTACAGTATTTGTTACAAAGCTATCATGATTTTTTGAAACTTCAGTAGTATATTTTTTGTCAGCTAACCAGTGATACAGACTTTAACATCTCTTAATTTAATATGTAAAACAAAAAGTAGATGCACTCATGATGATGTTTTAATTTATAACATTACCAGTACAAACTAGATGTTTTTTGTGAAAAACGCATGTCTCCCCCCCCCTCTGCGCCCAGACCCCTGTGACCTTGACCTTTGACCTACTGATCCCATAATCAATAGGGTTCTTCTACTCAATAAGGGCTATTACCCTATTTAGTTTGAATGCTCTGGGTCAAGCAGTACTCCAGTAATTGACCGGATACGGTTTTTACTCTTCGGGGCCCGTGACCTTGACCTTTGACCTACTGACCCCAAAATCAATAGGAGTCCTCTACTCAATTAGGACATCCATCATATGAAGTTTGAATGGTCTGGGTAAAATAGAACTCCTATTATTGAGTGGAAACGGTTTTCACTCTTCAGGCCCCTTTGACCTTGACCTTTGACCTACTGACCCCAAAATCAATAAGGTTCTTCTACTCTATAATGGCTATCAACCTTATCAAGTTTGAAGTCCCTGGGTCAAAGGGTACTCAAGTTATGGAGCAGAAACGGTTTTCACTCTTCGGGCCCCTGTGACCTTGACCTTTGACCTACTGACATCAAAATCAATAGGGTTCTTCTACTCAATAAGGGCTGTCATCCTATGAAGTTCACTGATCATCATTTAAATTTATTGTTAACTATGAAGTTTGAAGGATCTGGGTCAAAGGGTACTCGAATTATTGAGCGGAAACAGTTTTCACTCTTCGGGCCCCTGTGAGCTTGACCTTTGACCTACTGACCCCAAAATCAGTAGGGTTCTTCTACTCAATAAGGGCTATCAACCTATGAAGTTTGAAGGCTCTGGGTCAAAGGGTACTCAAATTATTGAGCGGAAACGGTTTTCACTGTGACCTTGACCTTTGACCTACTGACCCCAAAATCAATAGGGTTCTTCTACTCAATAAGGGCTATCACCATAAGAAGTTTGGAGGCTCTGGGTCAAAGGGTACTCGAGTTATTGAGCGGAAACGGTTTTCACTCTTCGGGTCACTGTGACCTTGACCTTTGACCTACTGACCCCAAAATCAATAGGGTTCTTCTACTCAATAAGGGCTATCACCCTATGAAGTTTGGAGACTCTGGGTCAAAGGGTACTCGAGTTATTGAGCGGAAACGGTTTTCACTCTTCGGGTCACTGTGACCTTGACCTTTGACCTACTGACCCCAAAATCAATAGGGTTCTTCTACTCAATAAGGGCTATCACCCTATGAAGTTTGGAGGCTCTGGGTCAAAGGGTACTCGAGTTATTGAGCGGAAACGAAGTGTGACAGACGGAGTGACGGACAGACGGACAGACGGCCAGGGCAAAAACAATATGTCTCCCCTAGAGGGGGGGAGACATAACTATGAAGAACTGGCAGGGATATGTTGCCACAGCTCATTGCTTCGCTAACAAATATGGAAATTTGAACATTTGACACACTCTTTAAATACAACTACCTCTATCTCTTACTCTAAACAAGGATTCAGACAAACCTGTGCCCAAGATCATAAAACTAAATCTGGAGATCAGTCTCAAATCTCAAGCATCTGATTGGCTGAAATGGCGACCAGTCGCCATTTCAGCAAATTAGATGCTTGAGATTTGAGACTGATCTCAAAACTTAGTTTTATGATCCTGGGCCCTGGGTTAACCCTCTACTCCATATATTTCAGTATCACATCTGTGACCAGTGAAGATCAGAAATAACTTAATGAACCTAACAGCATAAATCCAGATCAGAAGGCATGGCTGTGTGAGCTGATCTGGATCTACACAGTTCACCTAAGTGTGAACAGCTATATCCCTTGGAATAAAGGACTGAAACTTGAAGCTTTACACCTTTTTACCGGAAGATCTAAGAATAAGCAAAAATAACAATGGTAGATACATACAAGAGCCCCTTCAAGGCAGGTAGCAAAGTTGTAACCTCGGCCCATCACCAGTAAAGATTTCTGCTTGTACAGTTCCTCTGCCAGCTTCTTCATCTGTTCATCTAACTGCAGAACTTCTTTAATTTGCTCTGTAATTCATACAATAAAAATCTTTTGAAGGTTTTTTAGGGATGTAGCAAACTATTTCTCTGTCTATAAATTGACTATCAAATTCCAGTAAATCTTAAGTAGTAAGTTACTCTACTAATAAGTTTGGTGGAAATCTTCAAAGACAAATATCTGCACCTTAATCTTTCCCAAAATTATTTTCTTTGTCAACAAACAAAAATATATACTTTCAATTTTATTAAATGTAAATTTTGATTTCAAATTATGAGCCAATTTTCTCAATCAACCATCCACTTCAGCTTCTGAACCAATGATATCAGGTATAAGTGAACACAAGCCCTCATTGAAAATTACTTATAACTGGAAATAGATTTTAATCAAATCTGGAGAGTCTTCGTATTGACAATTTATGTGCTTGACTGCCTCTTAAAATAATTGCAGTCAACTGATAATTTAATTTGAAACTACAAGTGAGTAATTTTATAAATTGACATAACATCAGATTTTGCAAAGCAATTACACATGACAAGCCAAACTGCACAGCTAGACCAAAAAGGGAATTCAATACCTATAGTTATCCGGAATGTGGCACAATTGATTTTGAGCCTATGTGAGTTACCCATGGTGAATTAATTTACACATCAAAACAAACAAGCACAGTTTTCACAAGTTAGGCAAGGAATAAGGCTTTCATCTCCTGAACCAGAGGTTGCAGGTTTAAATCTCACCATATTTTCATTCTACATATAGGAACCCTGGCTTAAACCCAGGAAGCAGTGTTTGATATAATAATAATGTTGCCCTTGTGGAGCGACATATAATTCATAAGTTGGAGGGTGTTTCCATCTTTAACTGGGCCCAAGATCATAAAACTACGACTTGGAAACCAATCTCAAATCTCAAGTATTTGATTGGCTGAGATTTGAGACTGGTCTCCAGAATTAGTTTTATGATCTTGGGCACAGGCTGATTAGGAAACATGCAGACTGAGATAAGAGCCCATTTAGGCTGATTTTGGTCTACAATACCTAGCTGCATATGTTGTTTTTATGCCTTGAAGAAAGAGCCTTAATAAACTGTATAGCATTTACCTGGAAGTTTCTTGAGACCCTGTATGATTTCTTTGCGACGTTCTTGCATTGAGATTCTGTCATCACACATCATCAACCCAAACATCACCAGGGAAATAAACTGACTAGTATATGCCTATAAGTGAAAATAAACATGATTTTGTGAATGTTTCAACAATTTTGTTAGATAGTTATTGAGTTTTCCTCATTATATCAGTTACAGAAAACTGTTGGGTAATTATCAACACAGCACAGCAATTGCAACAATTCTGATCAGTGTATGCACGGTAAGTCTTAAAATCTAGTGTTATCGAAGTCTGCAATGTTTTACTATTTCATTACCCTTTACTCCATATATACGCCATACACCAAATGGGTGACCAGTCTGGATTTAGACCAGCTGGCACATCAGTGCCATCTGATCTGGATCTGCACTTTGCTTCTTGGTAAGAAATAACCTAATTAATCAAACTGCAAAAAGTGTAGATCCTGATCAGATGAAACATGTTCCAGTTGATCTGGATCTACACTGTTTGCCCATGGATAGCAGCCACATCCCATGGAGTAAAGAATAAATAAATTTCTGCAAAACAACCAATGAATGAGAGTGCTTTACATAAGTTTAGCAGATAACTAAAGCAGTGTCTGAAAGACAAATCAAGGTTTTGGTAGACAACTAGTACACTCTTTTTTTCTCCTTCTATAAATTAGAAGTTGTTCCCTGCCCTGAAAAAATGTCATAAATTATTAAAAAGACCACAATCAATATCCTGTCTATAGTAAGAAAAAAAAAGATTTAGAGTCTCTCATTTATCTCTCCAAAAATGATTTCTAGTCAAATACAGTAGAGCCATAATTTATAGTCACTTTTATATAAACAACATAGTAAAACAATAAAATGATATCAATCTTTGAGCATGACAGTTCTGCCTTCATGGCTGCCAGAGTGGTTCTGTAAAACTGAGCTCTTTCTCGCCACTGCAAATTGATCACCGTATTGATTATTCATTTTCATTATCTGCACTCTATACCGTGTATTGAAACACACAGAGTTGACCGGTGACAGTTGGGTAGATAGCGTGACTGACGTGGGTTATCAACAAAATAGAATACGCTCTATCTTGGTTTGTCCTCTTGTAAAATAAACTGACTAAACATGCAGTGATCGGAAAAAGAGTATTGTTTTATGTATATATGCTCTGATGTTGATGTTTGTAATTATTGAGAAAAATTTAATAAACTTGGAAACTCTCAATACCTGGTGAACTCCTTCAGATGTTATCAAAGACTGAACATACAAACATGTGAAATCTAAGATATGGCTACATGAATGCAGCCAGGAACTCCTATTTTATGTTACATACTTTTGTACTGGCAACTCCGATTTCTGGTCCTGCATTGATGTGCACACCACAGTGGGAGTGTCTACTGATACTGCTGCCTACTGTATTAGTTATCCCAACAATGAGGGCGCCACGAGTCTTGCAGTAGTTCAAGGCCATTAACGTATCAGCCGTCTCTCCTGAAGTGGAAGAAGCTCAGGCTCACACAAGTAATGGACTTCATAAATAATTCCTTTTTTAAAATCAACCATTATATACCATAACCTGATCATGACACACATATTGCAGCAATATAAAATAAATATCAAATAGGTTTCATTTTCCAAGCTAATATCTTCGTAAAGCATGAATAACCAACAATAAAATAGACATTTACTAAACACAAGTCATATTTTTGCCTGAAACCACAAGTCCAACTACATTTGATTTGTACATATTTTTTAAAATGATAATGATAGTGTAAAATTAGTAGCAACATTCTACATGCATGTCCAATATCTTGTTTACAGGAAAGAATTCCACCTGAGGCAGCCACAAACCTCAAAATTAGAAGTTTGTCAACTATAACTTAAAAACTATGTCACTTATGCAACAGGATTAAAATCCTGTATTTTCTGGGGTTAATGCATGTTTAAGCTCTGAAGAATAACATTCAAATCCCAAGGACATGATGTTGAATTGATTGTTGAGGCTCAAGTTTACCTTTGCATACACCCTAGAAAAAAAATCTTGATTACAATTCCAACTAGGGATATTTTATAGGAAAATATGTTATAATTCATAAAGCAGTTTAGTAGTCAGAGCATTGTAATACAGGATGTCATAAATGAGGGGTTTATTTTATGCTTAGATATTTGGTTTCATTCACAAGTACCACAGCAAATGTAAAAAGTTAGATTTATTCCAGCTTAGGAAACCAGTCTTATCTGTAGCTGAAATATAGTTAACTAACCTGACTGACTGATAAAGAAGCAAACATCATCTCTGAAGACAGGAGTGTTCCTGTCTAGGAAGTCACTGGCCAGCTCTACCATTACCGGTACCTCTGTCAGTTCCTCTAGTAGCTGTCTTGTCTGTTCATATTAAAAAAATGGGCATTAACCCTTTCCTCTATATATTAAACACATTTTTACGTGTGTGCAACCACTGTAAATCCAGATCAACTGGCACATCCATGCCATCTGATCAGGATCTGCACTGGTCGATTTTGGTCAGAAATAACCTAACAAATCAAAAAGCGAACAGTTTAGATCCTGATCAGACGGCATGGATGTGCCGGCTGATCTGGATCTAAACTGATTGCCCATGCAATAAAGGTGTGTCTATGTAAGAAAGGGTTAAGGAGTTTTTAAATAGAAAAACAAAATAGACTTATCTTATATGAAAAGAAACAATCACCCATTATTCTAAACTTATTTCATTGCAAAATTTACCAAACTTGGTCATATGCATTCCAAAATTGCATATCCCTCATAAAGATATACATGTAAGCAAGAAATAGAAAAAACACTTTTTTTGTTAACAATAAATTTAAATGATGATCAGTGAAGTTATACTGCAGATTTTTTCTATTTGGGCAGCAAAGTATTTGCCGAAGGCACAGATGAACAAGCTGATATGCTTTTGCACAAGAATCTAACCTGCCATGAGGCAACAGAATAGGTGTGTTATAAATTTATGTAAAGAATGAACAAGAAATAGTTGTAGACTTAGGAGTTAAGTTTCATTATTCTTACAGCAATGGCACTGTGGTAACTTGTTCCACAAGCTATGAACAGAAGTCGTCTGCAGCGCTTGATCTCTGGCATGAACTCTTTGAGTCCTCCCAACACAACCTTATTCTCCTCAAAGTTCACTCGCCCTCTCATTGTGTTCACCACCGACTCTGGCTGCTCAAAGATTTCTTTCTGCATGAAGGAACTGTAATTTCCTGAAATGTAAGTGGTTTTTGTTAACCCTTTCCTCCATATATACACATTTTTACCCATGTGCGACCAGTGTAGATCCAGATCACCCAAAACATCCGTGCCGTCTGATCAGGATCTGCACTGGTCGCATTTTGGTCAGAAATAACCCAATCAAACATAAGCGAACAGTGCAGATCCTGATCAGACGGCACAGATGTGCCGGCTGATCAGAATCTACACTGTTCGCCCATGCAATAAAGGTGTGTCTATGGAGGAAAGGGTTAACTCTTTACTCCATGGATTCAGCTAATATCCTATGTGTGATCACTGCGAACAGTGTAGATCCAGACCAGCTAGCACATCATTGCAGTCTCATTAGAATCTAAACGGTTTCCTTTAAGATTCATTATGATATGGATGTGCCAGCTGATCTGTAGCTACACTGTTCACCCATGCAATAAAAGTTCTATCTATCATGTACAGGCTTAACTAGGACTTGTTAAAATCTTACACAGATAAAAATTAATGTAACATCTAATAGAATATCCACTATTGACTTTGTCTAGGAAAAAAACAACATGTTCATAAACAAATTGAAATTAAAAAAGTATTTCTGAGTATTGCTTAAACACACTGACTACACTATTGCATCTATTAACATATAACTGTTTATTTTCACAAGTATCCAACAAAACATAAAATTAGATCAAAAATGTTTTTTTCAATAGAGGTTCTGTATCACCTTGTCTAAAGATATTCTTTAACAAAACCTAATTCCCAATGATTTTCTTAGTGTATCTTTCCTTTATAAGATACCTCAAAAATGTACACTTCTACAAGTGCATCTAATTTTGAAAAACATAAGAGGACATAATTTTATTTGTAAGAGATTTACAATCATTGTACATACACATACCAGTTTCTTTTCAATATATTCAACAATTCTTGTAAATTATCTTGCACATAATTATTTTCTGCTATAAAGTAAACATACTTCAAGAAGGCTAAAGATAGTATTTAATTCTTATTTTATGCTCTATAAAACATGCAGGATATAAATTAAAACGAGTATCTAGAGAAAAAAAAATGTATTTTGAAATTTTGCATGCGGGACCAGTGCTATACACAAGAAAGCTACAAAGCTGACTGACGGCACAAATGTGCCAGCTGATCTGGATCTACACTGTTTGCCCATGCAATAAAAGTAGCATCTTTTATGTGTAGGATATAAGCTGTGGAGGTTATACTAACTGTGGGGCATGCTTTAAAGTTATGAGTCATCACATATACCACTGGTATCTACCTTTCATGATCTGCTGGAGCTCCAGTTTGAGGGTGATGACCTCGCGAACTCCGGACTCATCCAGCTGGTTCCTCTTGATTCTGTGTAACGTCAAGCAGCCCTTGGTTACCGCGGCAACATCGTCATCTTCCAGGAAGATCACCTGGTTTGTGTGTTCAATAATGGCACTAAAATTCAAACATGCTTCCTGTGTTAGATAACATTTATTAGAAATATTTTCAACAGTTACTGTCTGTTATCCCATGGGTGAATAAACATAATATCTGCTGCTACATCCATGCCATCTGATGAGGATCTACATTGTTTGCTGTTAGAAATATTAAGTTATTTCTGACTGTAGATCAAGTTTATCATACATGAACATTCATTTAATCAGCAATGTGGTAGCATGACTATTTTACTTTTGAGTTAAGGTAATGGAAATGAGATCATAACAAGGACCAGATATCATCAAATTTTAATTAAATTTTGTTTGTAAATTTCTAACATGTGTGACCAATGTAGAACACAAACTTACCTTGCATCGGATGCAAAGAAATACTCCACCTCCTTTTCTGGTCCCACTGTATGGTACTCTGTCTCTGAGAATGCACGCTGGGTGTTTGCTGAATTCAGGAACCCTCGGCTCTCTGTAGGGAACACAGTACAACATTCAATAATGAAGGTATCAAAACAACCTGCGTAAATTACTTCTAACTACTTGTTTTATCTAACTGTGCAATTTACGCATTCTACACTAAATATATACTTGTGTAAAAATAGAAATGATCAAAACATAATTACAGCATCAATTTTACACAAGATGATGAACCTATCTATATAATATACTGGCACTAGTGACAATAAACACTTTATTTTCTGTTTAATGTAAGCTTATTTCTGCATGCTAATAGTCTTAGTATTAAAGCATCTTAAAGCGTTTAAGAGAAAGAAATTAACATATTTTAAACTTAATTATTTAACTGCCTTTTTTAAAGAAACTCATTAAAATCAGATCTGTTCAGAGCTCTGATGATGTTATGAAATTAATTGAGATAACTGGAAACAAAACTCTAACTGGAAACACAAAAACTTTTGCTAAAACCTTAAAGCAGGCAGTCCCTAAATCAAGGCAGCTTTGGCCTAGCCACAGTTTTACAAATCAGGCAGGCTCTACACTGTTTTATGTTTAAACTTAGCCCTGACCAGTGAAGTCAATTAACCCTTTACCTGCAGATTTGTGTAAAAAACTCATTTCTCAAAAAATATGGCAATATCTGGGGTGTGTTACAGATCTGATATGAATTGATTGATTACCCAACACTGTAGACTCAGATCAGACTGTGTATGTGTAGGCTGATCTGGATCTACAAGAAAGGTAACTGTTAACATCAGCTGTAATAATATTACAACATGAAGCTCTTTTACTGCATGAAAAAAGTATAACACTACTAAATACTGAAAGGTCCACATTACTCGAAAACCCCCACAAAGCACCGTTAGACTCTGATGTTAATGAGTTTGGCTGTTTTGTTAGAGGCTTAAAGCCCCTTGATCCTGCATTGTGTGCTTTGAAACAGGTACAGGTATAATATTGTAGTCCAAGAAGACAATAAACTAATCATTAAATAAGAATAAGGTTAGGGTGTTTTATGATGCAATTGAAAATGAACAGACACAAAAGCTTCAATTCTAAAAAAATATATAAATTAATACATAAGTTCTTCTACTTAATTTTTTATTCGTGATAGCGAAAAGAAGACATCTTTGCTGTTCAACAACTATACAAATAATTGAATTTGTATTTATGATAAAGTTGATGTTAAACCATTAGTACTTTACATGAAATTTGTTTTGATTTTAAGAAACAGACACAATTAAATGAGAAAAAAAAATCTTTATTAACTAGAAATGTGTCCATAGGACACCGATGCCCCCGCTATGCATGTTTGTCAGGTGAACATTTATACCAAGTTATTTGAAAATCCAATAAGTAATAACAAACTCACAGCCCAGACAAGAAAATTCTGGTTTTAGTAATAGTGACCTTGACCTTGGACCTACAGGCATGGAAATTGTACACAACACAACGCCTTGTCATAGTGAACATTTGTGCCAAATTATTTTGAAATCACTCTGTTAATAACGAAGTTATAGCCAGTACAAGAAATTTCTATTTTTTATAACAGTGACCTTGACCTTGGACCTACAGGCATGGGTATTGTACACAACACATCATCTTAATATAATGAACATTTATACCAAGTTATTTTAAAATCCTTTTATAAGAAATAACAAAGTAACAGAGCTGACAAAATTTTTATAACAAAATTCTATTTTTAGTAACAGTGACCTTGACCTTTGACCTTTAGGCATGGGTGTTGTACACGACACACCGCCTTATCATGGTGAACATTTGGGCCAAGTTATTTTGAAATCCCTCCATTCATAAGGAAGTTACAGCCTGGACAAGAAAATTCTATTTTTAGTAACAGCGACCTTGACCTTGGACCTACAGGCATGGGTATTGTACGTGACACACCGTCTTGATATGATGAACATTTATAACAAGTTATTTTAAAATCCAATACGAAATAACAAAGTAACAGAGCGGACAAGATTTTTCCAACAAAATTCTATTTTTAGTAACAGTGACCTTGACCTTGGACCTACAGGCATGGGTGTTGTACGCGACACACCGCCTTGTCATGGTGAACATTTGTGCCAAGTTATTTTGAAATCCCTCCATTCATAAGGAAGTTACAGCTCGGACAAGAAAATTCTATTTTTAGTAACAGTGACCTTGACCTTGGACCTACAGGCATGGGTATTGTATGCGACACACCGTCTTGATATGGTAAACATTTATACCAAGTTATTTTAAAATCCAATAAGAAATAACAAAGTTACAGAGCGGACAAGATTTTTCCAACAAAATTCTATTTTAAGTAACAGTGACCTTGACCTTGGACCTACAGGCATGGGTGTTGTATGCGACACACCGCCTTGTCATGGTGAACATTTGTGCCAAGTTATTTTGAAATCCCTCCATTTATAAGGAAGTTACAGCCCGGACAAGAAAATTCTATTTTTAGTAACAGTGACCTTGACCTTGGACCTACAGGCATGGGTATTGTACGCGACACACTGTCTTGATATGGTGAACATTCATACCAAGTTATTTTAAAATCCAATAAGAAATAACAAAGTTACAGAGCGGACACGATTTTGGAACATACACACACACTGACACACTGACACACACACAGCCAGGGTGAACACTATATGCCCTTCCACCATTACATGGCGGGGGCATAAAAAGGAAAGGCAGCCATGAAAGAAACTCAAGCTACAAAACAATGACTTAGAGAAGTCAATTGGTAACATAAACAATAATGTTAAATAAAATCAAATTATGATTTCTTTAAAATTTGAATCGGTGAATCCTTTATTTGGAAGTAATGGAAGGGCATAAATGGCTAATACAAGACTGTTAAGGTGTTTCGACACTGTGGGTGAATTGGGGCATGCAGGGACACCAGTCAGTATGTTGGGACACTGTTGAGGCATTGGGACACAGCTGGAGCCGTTGCAATGTTTGATCATTGGGACACAGCTTTGGCATCAGCACACTACTTAGGCAATGGGACACTGTTACGGCAAGACACTGTTGAGGCAGTGAGGCATTATTATGGTGTTGCAGGCCTTAAAACACTGTAAATGCATGGGGCTAGGACACTGATGAGGCACTTAAATATACTGTGAGGGCAGTGTGTCAATGTTAGGGTGTTATGACACTGGGACCTTGGCAAATTTTGGGTGCAGGGAAGGGTATTGGGACATATGATCAAGAGGATATTGCTAGGTTACTTTGAGGTACTGGGTAAATGTGAATCTACTGCCATAATGTGGGTCAATGCACTGTTGGATGAGGAACAGGGGGTAATCAGTCACTGTAAGGGTGCTGGAACACTGTGCGTCAATGTCCTAGTGTAAGGAAACTGGGGAATATTGGGTCATTGTGAGGGTGTTGGGACAATGTGGGACATTTATTGTGGGGCACTGGGTCACTGCTAGGGTGTAGGATATCTATGGGAGTGTTGGGATACTGCTGAAGCATTGGGATATCATGTGTGGGTGTTTAAGTAGGTGTTGTGACAGAGATTTACTTATCTGACATACCACAAAGCCTGTTGACACTAATCTGATCACACTGATACCTAGCAAGCAGAATTTACAGCCACTTCATCTTAACTCTTCTTAAGTTTATCATTGTTTATTTGGGGATAGAATCTTCAATAAAGCCTCCCACATAAAATTATCATGAGCAGGGTTGATAGTAATTTCATTGAAGTGTAGGCTTTAGGGCTTAAGACAATTTCAATTATCTGTCTGGGTCATAACATGCATCTTTAATGTATAATATGCACTTTAGTTTTAAACTCTTCTTTTCAGTCCGGCCCTTGATAAAATGTATTCACAGGAGCACAAAGTCCTCACTTTTATTATTTTGGTTGCACATAATATCAAATTCATATTTAAGGCAGGAAATACTACTTTAAGAAAAAAATTATTTTCAACAAATACAAAAAGTGAACAAGTTCAACTATCAGTGAAAACTTGCATATTTTATACAAAGCTGATATTCAAGCCAAAACTTGAATCCCCCAAGAAGTCAGACGGGTCTTTTTAGCACTTAAGACAAACTCTATTTTGTGGTTGATCTGCATTTAAATCTGAGAAATAGCAATGGATTTAATTTGGAGTATTTGGAGCTGTGGAAAAATGTTTAATCTACCATGATTAGAGTCAACATAGGGTGAAGGAAACAAATACCTTTTTTCTTTTTATTTCAACATATTTTGCCCTATCTATTTCTGTATTATCATTACAATTCCTTAATTACACTGCGAACTCTTTATAACGCGGTATAGCGGGTCCATCATCCCGACCGCGTTAATAAGTGAATCCGCATTATATTTTCCTGCGCAAAATACATGTCCCGATTTTCCCGCGAAAAATACATGACCCGATTTTCACGCGCAAATATACAACCTAATTCACAATTAAAGAGATTATGCATAATTCTACGTAACATCATGATTCCCCACACTGTACTCGACAAATAATATTTCTTACAAGACACACAATTACCAAATTTCAAAAAAAAAAAAAACGGCAAGAGACTGACTAACACCAAGATCAAAATCGTATAGGCCTTAAATTATTGTAATGGAATTAAAGACCGTATATCTAGTTTGTTTAGATGCTTGCAGAAATTTTAATTATTTTATGACACAAACTCTGACATCTTACGAACGTAAATGTAAAATAAATATTAAAACACTAACCATCGTGAACATATTCCATAATTTATAAATTACATCCTAATTATATCTCCAGTGTAATATTTCAGTATTGTTGCATCATCAACCAACTTAAACCAGCTAAAAAAATGACAAATGTCACATACACACTTCTTGTAGATCAAATGATTTCATAGCAGAGCCGACAAAACATCACAGTCTCAATACGAGCCGACATTTTTCTTTGAAGTCGCATTTCATTGACAGATATTATCGCTGTTTACCTCCATAGTCAAAAAATGCAACCTCCATGAAATTAACAGGAAGGCGGATCAAAGCAAAATGTACATCAATGAACTACCGACAGGTTTTAAAACATGACTGGGAATAATTTTTTGTTTCTTTCTGAATTGTGCGGATTATGTGATAATTATAGAGACAATCGAATTTAGTAATGGATCAATGATAAAATTAAACAGTAAGTATGCATTCACAAGTTTGCCCCGGGCTGTTATCTCAATATCTGTCACTGGGAAAGGTGTTAAAACACGGTTGTTTTAGGGAAAAATGTGTGCGTCATTTGTGAACATGTTACACTTGTGACTTCCGGTTTCGATTTTTTGCCGTTTCATGGTAAAAAATGGACTTAGAAAAAAAAAAGGGGATCCACGGTATGACCGCGTTATAATGGAGCGCGGAATTAAACGAAGCGCGTTAAAAAGAGTTCGCAGTGTACTCAATTATACTTGATTTCCTCAAATTAATAACATGAGGTCAAGTTTGCTGTGGTTAAAGTAGTTGCCACCTGGGTGATTATTAACTGGAATTTCTTAATAGACATGATTTTTATTTGTGTTATGCTTACCATGATCTGGAATAGATTTAAAGCTGCCTATTCACAGTTGAGGGTTGAATACTTCAATGTCTCAGTTGCGGTTAATTTAACCCTTTCCCTGATATATATGTATTTTTACGCATGTGCGACCAGTGTAGATCCAGATCAGCTGGCACATCCGTGCCGTCTGATCAGGATCTGCACTGGTCGCATTTTGGGCAGAAATAACCTAATGAATCAAAAAGCTAACAGTTTAGATCATGATCAGACGGCACGGGATCTGGATCTAAACTGTTCGCCCCAGCAATAAAGGTGTATCTTTACAGGAAAGGGATAATTACTATAAATGAACTAATCAGGAGCGAATTTGCATAAATTTTGGACTAATTAATACTTTCAAGATATGATATTAGAGAATTTTACTGTGTTAGTAACACTATAACAACTTTGGCTTTAAATGTACCAATTTGTATGTTGACTGTGAAAGAAAATTACATCATACTTATATTGTTTATAGGTCTTCTACAGTTTAGTTTTATAAATGTTGATATTTGAAAACATTTAATATTTCCTTCCTGATTCTTGACCAAGCAACTTTAAGTTAGTAAAAAGTAAACATTATTTAAAACCTTTATCTGTTAAAGTTTTAATTTAAGAAAAATATGGTTAACAAATATTAAAACTAGGACACAATTCTAAATTAAGCTATTTTAACAGAATAAAAAAAACGTTAAAATACAATTATCATTAGGAAAATATTCTAAATTAAGGTAACAGTGGAAGCACCTAGGTGATAGTGCAACACCACAAAACACATGATGAAACTTGAGAAATAATCCAGATAGAATAAGCAGTCTAAGTAGCAGATTGTAACATTGGTTCTCTGTTTATAACATAAAGTCAATGTGCCGTGTGTGTTCAGAGTTTTGCCACTGGTAGCCACTAGAAAGACTGGTAGTTTGCGATGATAATCAGTGTTTATGGCCAATGGAAGAAAATACACAAGTTCGATAGCTGATATGGTAACACCTGCGAGTCAATCTACAATCACAGGTGAAATTCTATATGCCATTTATAATGATTTTTTTATATAATAAAGCTGGCAAAAATATCATATAAACTTATTGTCAAGACGAAAATAATGGGACATGTAATTCTGATCTCACTTCAGCAGTGTGGGTAACGACTTTTCATTAAGCATATTATATATTTCTGTAAAGTAAGCTTTATATAGATGAACAGCTTTTTTCAGCTTCTATTTCTAAAATGAGCTCACAATTCTTCTGATTACCACTGGGAAACCACTCAACTCACACCATGTTGTGCAAAGCCGAGATACCAAGACAAAAGCCTTTGCTAAAAGCTGCACAACCAATGTTTATAGCATAGATAGAAAGAATATTCTTGTATTCATAAACATTTGCAAAGTAACTATTACCCCACCCACTTTAATTCCATGCACTATTTTTGTATCGCCAACAAATGTACAGAATTCACAAGCAGACAGACGTAAAATTACATGCCATAAAGGTACAAGATAACAAAAAATAATTTAATATAATCAGTTTAACCCTTTCCTGGATATATACACATTTTTACGCATGTGCGACCAGTGTAGATCCAGATCAGCCGGCACATCTGTGCCGTCTGATCAGGATCTGCACTGGTTGCATTTTGGTAAGAAATAACCTAATGAATCAAAAAGCGAACAGTTTAGATCCTGATCAGACGGCACGGATATGCCGGCTGATCTGGATCTGAACTGTTCGCCCTAGCAATAAAGGTGTATCTGTACAGGAAAGGGTTAAAACAAAATTTTGTAAAATTTTGAGAAAGAGTGCTGACCAAAAAAAAGTTAATTATTATTATTTTTTTTTTTTTAATCATGGACTTCAACATACTGTAGCATACTTTGCAGATGTCTTTACATATCATCACACTATCTTAATGCACCAATACCTTTTGTCTGACTAGAATCTTTTTGTCCTAAATAAAGTCAAATAACATTCTTTATGCCACGGAGTACCAAAACAAATCATGGAAGTTTAGAAAAGCATTGATGAAAAATGCAAAAAATTGTTGAAAAATGAAACAAGAGGGCCATGATGGCCCTATATCGCTCACCTGAGTACAAAAGTACTCTCAGCTTGTGGTTTCAGACAAGAAGATTTTTAAAGTTTTTCCTATACAAGTCTATATAAAATGAAGTGACCCCTGGGGCAGGGCCAATTTTGACCCCTGGGAAATAATTTGATCAATCTTTGTAGAGTTCTACTAGAGGATGCTAAATGCCAAATATCTAAGCTCTAGGCCTTGTGGTTTCAGAGAAGAAGATTTTTAAGGTTTTTCTTATATAAGTCTATGCAAAATGAAGTGACCCCTGGGGCAGGGCAAATTTTGACCCCAGGGAAATAATTTGAACAAACTTTGTAGAGTACCACTAGAGGATGCTAAATGCCAAATATCTCAGCTCTAGGCCTTGTGGTTTCAGAGAAGAAGATTTTTAAAGTTTTTCCTATATAAGTCTATGCAAAATGAAGTGACCCCTGGGGCGGGGCCAATTTTGACCCCAGGGAAATAATTTGAACAATCTTTGTAGAGTTCCACTAGAGGGTGCTAAATGCCAAATATCTAAGCTCTAGGCCTTGTGGTTTCAGACAAGAAGACTTTTAAAGTTTTTCTTAATATACGTAGAAGTCTATGCAAAATGAAGTGACCCCTGGGGCGGGGCAAATTTTGACCCCAGGGAAATAATTTGAACAAACTTTGTAGAGTTCCACTAGAGGATGCTAAATGCCAAATATCTCAGCTCTAGGCCTTGTGGTTTCAGACAAGAAGATTTTTAAAGTTTTTCCTATATAAGTCTATGTCAAATGAAGTGACCCCTGGGGCAGGGCCAATTTTGACCCCAGGGAAATAATTTGAACAATCTTTGTAGAGTTCCACTAGAGGGTGCTAAATGCCAAATATCTAAACTCTAGGCCTTGTGGTTTCAGACAAGAAGATTTTTAAAGTTTTTCTTATATAAGTCTATGCAAAATTAAGTGACCCCTGGGGCGGGGCCAATTTTGACCCCAGGGAAATAATTTGAACAAACTTTGTAGAGTTCCACTAGAGGATGCTAAATGCCAAATATCTAAGCTCTAGGCCTTGTGGTTTCAGACAAGAAGACTTTTAAAGTTTTTCTTAATATAGAAGTCTATGCAAAATGAAGTGACCCCTGGGGCGGGGCCAATTTTGACCCCATGGAAATAATTTGAACAAACTTTGTAGAGATCCACTAGAGGATGCTAAATGCCAAATATCTAAGCTCTAGGCCTTGTGGTTTCAGAGAAGAAGATTTTTAAAGTTTTTCCTATATAAGTCTATGTAAAATGAAGTGACCCCTGGGGCGGGGCCAATTTTGACCCCAGGGCTATAATTTGAACAATCTTGGTAGAGGACCACTAGGTGATGCTACACAACAAATATCAAAGTTCTAGGCCTTGCGGTTTCAGAGAAGAAGATTTTTAAAAATTTTATGTTCAAAATCTATTTTTATCCTCTGTGACCTAGATAGGCAATGGACCGGAACCATTTGAACAATTTTGGTAAAGCTTCATGCAAGTAACATTCCTGCCAAGTTTCAGCAAGATTGGCCCAGGAGTTCAGGAGAAGAAGTCGTTTGAAGAAAAAGTTGACGACGCACGGACGCACGCACGCACGCACGGACGACGGACATCAGGCGATCACAAAAGCTCACCATGAGCACTTCGTGCTCAGGTGAGCTAAAAAAAAACATGCTGAAAAATGATATAAGTTTTCTTTTTTTTACTCTTAAAAATTTAATGTGCTTGCTTCAAACATGCATTACGATACAAATCTAATCCCATGGCAACATGCATGGTGGTGCTTTTATTTTTTCAATTCAAGTTTAAGTAAATAAATTTAAGTTATCATTTATCTTCATCACTAAATTTTACATCTGAATACATGGAAATATTTTAAATATTAAAAAAAATATGGCTTGAAAACCAAAATTTAACCAAGAACTTGGAAAATCTAAACTTTAACAGTTTACATAGTGCTTTCATGCTCAAAATAATCAAATAATAATCTAATCATGCAACTATTGTTTTCTGCATTTTACTAGTTTGTATACATGTACATCATACATTACACCGACAAAATACTAAAATTGTATTTACTCTCATGACTCCCACCCTTTGAGCGATCTTAAACATAAACATAGACAATAATTACAATTTTATTGAAAACAAGAAGCACCTAGAAGGTGTGAAATGCTGGATTGTGGTAGTTGAATTCAAGTAGTTTATGGTTTGAATGTATCAACTCTTTACTCCATACTACTTAGTTTTACAATTAACTATAATGTACACAAAGAGAGACCGGACTATAGAATTAAGACTGATTATACGGGTGTGACATACACAAGGAAAAGGATCATCCACCACCCATACAATCATAATATAAAATGAACAGAACTCCTAAAGTATACTGCGATATCATTTTGTTTGCATGGAATGCAGTTACATTATTCTGAAACTGCTGTTCTGGTAAGTTGTCCTGCTAACACTTTCAGGGTTAATATTGTTCATAAAGCAATGTTTATGTTATTACAGTATATGAAATGACTTGTATCTAATGTTTAGTGATATCTCAGTGTTCACCTTTCTACATGAAGAAGTATATTCTATGACTTCTCATGGGCGGATCCAGAGGGGGTTCAGTGGGGTCGCTAAAACAGCCTTTTTGGGCACAATATTAAATTCTCATGGGGAATTTGGCCAGAAAGTTGGACATAATGATTGTGTAACTACTCTAAGTCTGTCCCAAATCTTGCATCCTGCCCTGCTTCTTTAACTTCAATCAATAAAATAAGAAAAAAGCTAAAAATATCCCATGAATTACAACCCAAAAATTGAAATATTGAAAAACAGTAGGAAGATCAAGTCTTGATAGAGTAAAACTTAAATAGTGCAAGACAAAACAAAGAATATTTTCCTTGTGTACCTTCATTCCAGCCTGGGATATGTTTCCGGGCTTCTATTTCTAAATAATCAAACATTTTTTTTATTTATTTTGCTGGTTTGTACTAAAGTTATTTCTTAAGTAATATCTTGCTTACATATATCCTTTACCAGTTTTACTTGAAGTATGTTGAATACTTCTTGTTTACAAATATAAGCAGCTGTCATAAATTATTTTAAACTTTAGTAGTAGGGTAAACAATGTCATATTTGAAAAATTTACAATGAATTAATTTTCAATTGGGAGAGTACAATGCTTTCCTGTTTTGTTTACTTTTTCAGGTCAAGTGACTTTCGGAGAATGCTCTTAAAACATTACCTTTACTATAGAAGACTGGTATATGGTCTGTTGAGAGTTTGCTTTTTGTCTTTACACCTATCACAAGGGGACTACCTCGCCTGAAATCATTAATGTTAACTGTACAGGCACGCCAAAATTATGTTGATTATTATCCAACATTAACCAATGACTATCTATACATTCTACATTACATAAAAGTCTAACAGAAATCATTTAACTTGTAGCAAACAGGATCATAAAACTGATTATAATTACTAATTATTTGTTATAACAACAACACTGTGATCAGCTGACTTTAAACATCACGGGTTAATTCTTTACTCTATAGGATACAGCTTTCATCTCATGGGTGAACAGTGTAGATCTAGATCAGCCTGCACATCTGTTCAGGATCTTAACTGTGCCAACTGATCAGAATCTTCACTGGATGACCATGGGATAAAAGACATATCCAAGGATAAAAGGCTTCAAAACACAATATTTCTATGCTTAAAACCAAGGTGGACAACAAATACCTTTAAATTACAAAGTGGAAGATGCTTACCTTGTAGCAACACATTCACCTGGGTAGTGAGAACTTAAAAATGCTAGAGCAAATGCTCCTTCCTGCAAGGAAAAATGTATGAAATGTAATGCATTTGACAATTTTCATAAGTTGAAGATAAATGAGAACTCATAGCAACTTTGAAGTTTGAAGGTTCATCATAAAACTATTTTATCTTGTATATAATTATAAAAGAGATAAGACAGGTGTGCACTGAGCCCTAAAACTGGTAAACAATGCAGTATATTTAAAATGTTCAGACCAATCAATCATTGGTGATGAATCATACTTGAATCAACACAATACAAGATCTAAATCTGCATCTGTGCCCAAAGTTATAAAACTGTGCATGGAAACAAACTGAGCATGGAAACCAGTCTCAAATCTCAAGTATCTGATTGGCTGAAATGGCGACTGGTTTCCAATCTTAGTTTTATAACCTTCAACCCAGTTTTGTTTCTCATTCTTTTTACTATTTTGTGGTGTAGCGTTGAATGTCACAGTCTGAATAAAAGGCATACCCACACTTTTTCTAACAATCAGGGTCTACATATCTCTACTTTAACTTTCCAAAGCAAACAGGAAAGGTAAAGTTTTTTTTTAATTTTTCAACTTTACTTCAGGCCTAGCATGGATGCAATATATCAGGATGTGCAGTCTGTATTACAATTACATATTACATTACATAATTTATGCAATAACAATAAAATTTCAGTTTTTGTTTAACTTTCCAGTTTTTCTTGTTTTATTGCTCATTTCAACAGAGACATGTTTGTAGAGGATTAAATATTACTCTGCTGTTATCAAATCAACCTGAACCTGCAAATTTGATAAAAACATCGCTCTTATCTCAAACAATCGATTCCTACAATCAAAACTTTAACAGCAACTGGAAATAACATAACAATTTACTTCATAGAAACACCTTTATTGCTTTGGCAAACAGTGAAGATCCAGATCTGCCGGCACATCAGTGCAGCATCTGCACTGCTTGCTTTTCGATTTATCAGGTTATTTCTGACCAAAAAGCAAACAGTACAGATCCTGATCAGATGACATGGATGTGCCAGCTGCTCTGGATCTACACTGGTCGCAAATGTGTAAAAAAAGGCATATAAATGGAAGAAACAGTTATTAAAAAGATCAGTCTATTATGTAAATGTTAGTCTTGCATTCAGAGGGATAAATGCATGAAGTGGAACTAAGTAACCAAACCCATTAACTCAACCATTTTCTTCAAACATGAAAAGGAATTTCACATAACATAGTTTATGATAATATGCTTTCGTAAGTTCAAATCATTAATTTCTATAAAGTTATCTGAAATCAGTAACAAGCAGTTTTCTTTGAAAGACATTCACAATTTGAATAACTGAATGCATTTTTAATATTAGTCATAAGCTACTTTTCATACATGGTTGAAGTTTTCCTCAAACTACTAGTTTTCCCATGTCATGCTGCCAAATTACCCAACAAGGAAGTGAAGTGGGATGGGTACCAAGTATACATGTATATCAAGTCAGGTGCAAGATTCACTTCAATGCAAAACAGAAGTAATTACAGTGTATGAAGCTTTCAGCAGGTGATAAGAACGACACAGGATCATTTAACTATGGTTGGTTTAAATCTAGTTTAATCCTGTTGCTCTGCATAAATCATTTTGTTTGATGATGCAGTCAAAATTGCTGGGTATGACTTTTAGAAACATAAATAAACAATCTTTACTGGTGGAACTGATTGATGCTCCCAGGTCTTTGTGGGGGACAAAGGAATTGTGCCAAAATGTATTATATGTAGCTAAAACAAAGGGCCATAACTCAGTAAACAGAAACTATCACTAGTTTTCTTGATAATACAATCTCTGCTAAAAAGTTCCACTTCTTATATAAAGTATTTTTGATGCTGATAAATAGTGCAGGTAAGAAAGGTGCTACAATATGCTGTACGAGCAAAGTTCTATAACTGCTGGAAGATGGCTTTAATAGTAGTGTGGACAAAACAAGAGTTCCCTACCAGCGATAAACCCACATGGATATTTGTCTGTATATCCATTATGTTATTTCTGACCAAGAACCAAACAGTGCAGATCCTAAGCAGACTACACCGATGTGCACAGTGATCTGGATCTACACTGGTTGCACAAGACACTTATCCCAGATAGTAAAGGGATAACAAACCACATAAAGAAGAAACTTTGCTTACGAGCTGCTGTATGACGATTTCTACAACTTGTCTGAATGTGCCGTCATGAACATAGGTGTCATGTACATGTTTTGCCAGCTTTGCTATAACTTCAGTGTCAGTCTCTGATTCAAACACAAAGCCTTTGCTTTCCTGTAAAAGTTTAATATTATTATGCATGAATAAAATAACTTAAAATGTCTGTCAAAAGTAAACCTGTGAACAAAGTTTTATGAAATAAGTTTAAAAAAAACAAAGTCCTCTAAAAGATATAACTTAAAACTAGAATGTGTCCTTGGACTTTGATACTCAATACAACAATATTTGTAACAAAGGGCCATAATTCTGGTAAAAATGGTCACAGGAAAAAATCTTTTCTTAATGATCATCTACACATCCTGCTTTATCATCTCTGCAAGTTTGAAAGAAACCTGCCTGATAGTTAATGAGGAGTGCCACAAGATTTGGGGGACACACATACGGATGTACTGAAGTACGGACAGACGAGTGCAACTTTATATGCCTCCCACTTTGTGGGGGGAATAAAAATTGCAGAATGTGCAATAATTATTTTTTTTGTCAGATTGGAAACCATATATTCCAAGATTTTTGTCAAAAGAACAAATACCTTTTTAATAATAACCAATATAAAATATTTGAAAGGGGAATAATTAAACAAGAGGATCCATAGGACCCTGGGTTGCTCACCTGTCAATAACTGCTCTATGTTTGCAAGAGTTGTGTGTAAGATTGGATGGGTAAAATCAAGTGAAAAAACTAGAAATGTGTCCATAGGACACGGATGCCCCTGCTATGCATTGTTTTCAGACACTCAAGTGCAATGATGGCAATAATAGCATTTCAAAAACAGTGATGTGCGAGAAATTATAAGAATATGCATAAACTTGAAGATCAAGTAAATTATTTGTATTTGTGGCACTGTTGTCTGCTCATTACGAAAATGTCAGTGAAGAAGTTGGTGGTAATGCAATGAAAATATTTAAACTAGACAATGCTACATACCAAATATCTAAGCTTAAGGCATTGAGGTTTCCAGTAAGAAGATTTTTAAAAATTGCCTTTTTTACATATTAAGGGCCCCCAGGGCGGGGCCAATATTGACCCCAGGGCCAACATTAAACAATGTTGGTAAAGGGTCTCTTCACAATACTCAACACCAAATATCTAAGGTTAGACCTATTAGTTTCGGAGAAAAATGATTTTTCGTGTTTTCCTATATAAATCATCGTAAACTAAGAGAACCCTGGGGCGTGGCCAATTTTGGCCCAGGGGACATAATTTGAACAAACTTGGTAGACATCCACTAGACGATGCTACATACAAAATATCTAAGCTTTGGGCATTGAGGTTTCCAGTAGGAAGATTTTTAAAGTTTTCCTTTTTTACATATTAAGGGCCCCCAGGACGAGGCCAATTTTGACCCCAGGGCCAACATTTAAACAATGTTGTTAAAGGGTCTCTTCACAATACTCAACACCAAATATCTAAGGTCTAGTCCTATTAGTTTCGGAGAAAAATGATTTTTCATGTTTTCCTATATAAATCAATGTAAACTAAGAGAACCCTGGGGCATGGCCAATTTTGGCCCAGGGGACATTATTTGAACAAACTTGGTAGACATCCACTAGACAATGCTACATACCAAATATCTAAGATTAAGGCATTGAGGTTTCCAGTAGGAAGATTTTTAAAGTTTGCCTTTTTCACATATTAAGGGCCCCCGGTGCAGGGACAATTTTGACCCCAGGGCCAACTTTTAAACAAAGTTGATAAAGGGTCTCTATACAATACTCAGCACCAAATATCTAAGATCTAGTCCTATTAATTTCGGAGAAAAATGATTTTTCATGTTTTTCCTATATAACTATATGTAAACCAAGACAACTCTAGGGTGTGGCCGATTTTGGCCCAGGGGACATAATTTGAACAAATTTAGTAGACATCCATTAGACAATGCTACTTACCAAATATCTAAGCTGTACGCATAGTGGTTTGAGAGAAGAAGGTTTTTTAAAGATTTCCAATATAAGTCTATGTAAAATGAAGTGACCCCTGGGGCAGGGCCAATTTTGCGCCAGGGAAATAATTTGAACAATCTTTGTAAAGTTCCACTAGAGGGTGCTAACTGCCAAATATCTAAGCACTAGGCCTTGTGGTTTCAGACAAGAAGATTTTTAAAGTTTTTCCATTAGGTTGCCATGGCAACCAGAGTTCTGCAATTGATTTCTTTGAACAACTTTGGAAGAGCTTCATGCAAGGAACATCCGGGGCAAGTTTCATCAACTTTGGCCCAGGGGTTTAAGAGGAGATGTCGTTTAAAATTAAAAATTTACGGACGGACAGCGGACAAATTGCGATTACAAAAGCTCACCTTGTCACTATGTGATAGGTGAGCTAAAAATGTATCAGGATTCTGTTTTCCAATATGTTGTAAGTTTTATGTCAATTTATTCAGATCAGACAGCATAAATGTTAGGCTGATCTAGATTTCACTGGTCAAATGCTGATAAATCCCAGGAGTGTTTTGAAAAAGATAAAAAATTGATGCGGAAGTGTTCAATCACTGCAAAAGCTTTATATTTTTAAAAATTTATGTTCAATACCAATTAAACACTTCAAAAACTATTTGCAAGTTTACATCATCCAAAAAAAAAAGAAAACATATTATTAAGCAACATATTTAATTTAAGTTTTCTGTTTTAATCAAACTCATATTGTATATTCCAGGTGTATCACATTAGGTCTCTGGCATGACATTCCTGCAAATTAACACCAAATGTGCATCAAACATGGACAATAATACAATCTCTTATATAACATTCATTACCATAAAATTAAGGAAAAAAACTTGAAATTGTAATGTGTCTGTATTGTAAAATTGTCAACAAATAATAATTGAAATGTAAGCCTATAGTGTGCTAATTTCACATTAACAACCAGTGTTACCCACTATCAGCTTACAATTCTGTGCACCCCTCTGAACAATAAATGGACTCTCTTGGACTGAATGGAAGGTAAGTTTATATCATAAGTTGAGAGGGTTAAACAACTTACCAGCAGCGATTTAATGTCTTTGTAGTTTGTGATGATACCATTGTGAACAACCAGAAACTCTGTAATTATAAAGTCACCTGTATTATATATCATGCATACACTTTTAACCATTGATAAAGGATTTATTCAGATCAGCCTGTGCACCTGTGTGGACTAATCTGGATATACACTTGTGGCTTTAAGAATCATTTTGTTATTTTTACCAAGAAGGAAACAGTCTCCATTTCAGCCAATCAGATGCTTGAGATTTGAGACTGATCTCCTGATTTAGTTTTATGATCTTTGGCCCTGTCTTTATTAGACTCAAGACAGTTGCTTGCTTGCTTGCTGAACAAAAAAAAACCCTATAGATAAGCAAACTAGATAATTTTAAAAGTTCAGACATTATTATCAGTGAGGTGATGCAATAAAATGTAGTTTTGTTGACATAGCTATCATAAATATTGTACAAAAGAAAATATATCCTCCCGAAAGATAGCCTTTTCAACTAAACAATGTGCAGAAGGGACTAGTAAAGAACATGTATTTGACATAAAACTATTGACCTTTTATAATGTCATTTGTTTGTTTCCATGCGGTATTCTGATGTTGTATTCGAAATCTTTGTATTAATATGAATGCTTTTGTAGTGAAAATAGATATAATGCATAGAAAAAATCAATGCCATGTAGCACCACCTGTTACCCAGGGGAAAATCTATTATCATCTACGGACATCTGCCGCAGTCATCTATAGACTTATAGATCCCTTCCACACCATTATTATACTGCTGTAATAACATAGTATATTACTTGAGAGCCTCTTCCTACAATCTAGTTCTGACTTTAACCATTTACTCCATATATACCATGTGTGACCAGTTTAGATCCAGATCAGCCTGAACATTTGTGCTGTCAGATCAGGATCTGAACTGTTCACTGTTTTGTCAAAATAACATAAGAAAATCAAACTGCAGATCCTGATCAGACTGTTTGGATGTGCCATCTGATCTGGATCTACTGTTAGCCCATACCATAAAGGTGTACATGTATTTATCCAAAGGTTTAAGCTAAGGATCTAGGCAGATTATAAAACCTCTATTTGACAACTAATCTGCTGCTAGCTCTGTTATTATGAACATCTATGGATCATTTCTGATACTTAAAACAAAATAATACCATGTTTGCCTGATGCAATATCATGGATATATGCTTGTGCAACTTCGGTAATACATCTCAATGATATTAAAATTATCTCAAGAGACTATTTTAGTTAGGTATCTTGTGAATTTAGCAGGGACCACTTACTGCAAAACACTTTAATCTTTTACTCCATACTCAACTCAATGGGTCTTATCATGTATGCAAGCAGTGTAGATCCATATCAGCTAGCACATTCATGCTGCCTAGTCAGGATCGATCATGTAAGGATTCTTGATCAGAAATAATCAAATGAATAAACAAGTGATTAGTTTGGATCCTGATCTGATGTAACCTTGAATTCGAGTTTATCATGATCGTGATGCCATTAGCAATATATTTTGAAAGTTTGACGAAGATATATTAATATATGGAAAATTTATTGCCAATGTTAAGTTTTCATGACAAGGTCCAAGTACAAATAGGGGCATAACTCCATTAAACGTGACCCTGGCGTAAAGAATTTGGCATCATCATGAACGTGTTGTCATAACCAATATAATTTGAAAGTTTGATGTATACATGAGTTTGACTGTGCTATTACCTTAGATACTTACCGTTATTTGGATCAGATCTCTGCGGATGGCAGTTCACTTCATTTGGTTCTCCATGAGTCGCCCAACGGGTATGAGCAATTCCACAGTGAATCTCGTACTCCTTGCTACCAGACAGACCATTCTCTTCTGAAAAAGATGATGATAGTCAGTAAAGTGTTGAGTCCTAAAGTTGTGTGTGTTTTTTTTTACTCAACTTTGAAATTGAGCTCGTCAAGCGTATTTTGCAGAAAGTAAATAACTGAAAAGTGAACAATGAAGACCCTGGTCAGACAGTATGCTGATCTAGGCATACATAGCTGCAAGTATGGTTGCTATTGAAAGCCTTGGTGATATTTTTATAGACCATGGTACAGTAGAAACAGATTCACATGCTGATCTGACATTTTGAGCAAATTATTTTGAGAGAGCTACATGTAAAAGCATGTCATATTTCCGATTTTACAATAGCATATTTTCGAAGTCAAACTGCAGGAGGGGAATATCATGTTCCCAAGTTCATTGGCAATATTTCTGGTAAACTACACTTGCACAATTGAAATATTCTGCATATAAATCATAATTGCAGAAATGCCAAATTGGTACAACAAATACAAATATGGAGAGATTCAATTTCTTCACAAAGATCATGGTTTACTACATTTGTCTACTGGTACAGTTATTTCAGGGTCTGAATACTATAAATGCTAACATTGAATAAATTCTTCTATTATTTGCTTTGAAATTTAAGCTGCACTTTATTCACACCTCCAATGAACGGTATAGTAACTCATTGTATTTATTGTATTCGATCAATTATGAACAGAAGACTTCCTGGTTAGATGAAATCTGATTGGTTCCTTGAAACTTGCCATGTCAGGATTCTTTTTTTGATCCGTACTCATTCAAACAAATTACAAACATGTTAATAATTTATTCAACAGGTAAAACCCCAGATACATAAGTCAAAAATATTTCTTGTCAGCTTATTATTTTTTTCAGTTGATGAAAATGTATGACTTTTTGGGTAAGGGCCAAACTTCCTCAATTAATGCAAGTCAACCAAATGTGACTAGTCTCCCTGATTTCTTGTCCAAGAAATTGGACTCTGTTCTTTGATAATTTATTCAACAGCTTAAATCCTGAATACACCTACACATAATATCTTATGATAAAAAATATTTCTTTTCAGCTTACATTATACTTTTGAAAATGTGACTTGTGATGAAAAGTTTGGGTAGGGCCAAACTTCCTCATTTGACACAACTCAACCCTATTTTTTGTCTAAGGATGGGACAATATTGTTGTTTTCCAGGTTCAAACCTTCACTCCAGTGTTATAGATTAAACCCATTTGCCATCAGAATAGATCCAGATCATCCTACATGGATGCCTGCAAATCTGTGAAGATTGATCTAGATCTACATGGTCCATTTTTAGATTTTCTTGATTTTTTCTGACCAAGTTTAGAACAGTATGGATCATTTTCAGATTGCATGGATGTGCAGGCTGATCTAGATCTACTCTGGTTGTCTATTTGATAGAAGTCATACCGGTATATCTATGGAGTAGATGCTTAACCTCCTGCCATACCACCTTACACTCATACTAATGAGTGCGGACATAATTTGTTTGTAACTCAGATAACAAAGTGATATTATTCCAATTTTTGTTACTTTTCTCCAATAATTTTGTAATTTCAAAGCAAAATAATATGAAAGCTTATTGGTCATGCTCTAATTTCATGGTGGTACTGTTGATTCAGTAAATGTTGTAGTCTAATGATAATCATTTAGAATTTCATAACACTTTTAATTTTTATTTTGCCAAATTTTCAATATGACCTACAACTGGACTTCATTTCAATCTGGATTTCATATCCAAGATAAAAAAAAAAAGGTGAAAAGTCAACAGTACAACAGTTTGGTAAGAACAAGATCATTATTAAGCAGACCCATTTCAGCCTATCAGATACTTGAGATTTGAGACTGGTCTCCATTTTCAGTTGATCTTGGGCACAGGATCGAGACCAAAAAACAACAACAAACAAACTTAGACCTCATTCAAAATGACAGCTATATATCAACATGGCTGGAGGTTATAAGCTGAGATTGGAAACCAGTCTCAAATCTCAAGCATCTGATTGGCTGAAATGGCAACTGGTCGCCATTTCAGCCAATCAGATGCTTGAGATTTGAGACTGGTTTCCATGCTCAGTTTTATAACCTTGGGCACAGTTATTTGTGATTTCATTTAAAATATCTCGCATTCGTCTTTCCATGAAAATGTAAGGAAATGTTAAGCAATCAAGAAACTCTTAAATTCAATGTACTTTAAAATTACTATAGATTTTATCTGTTTGATTGAATCTGGATACCTGATAAGGTTGCTTTGTACACATAATTATCATTATCTCTTACCATTTTTTATCATACTATTATCACTGAAGATTTAGTTGCATATTTTTCAAAAGGAACATTGAGTTTTTGGAATTACAAAACTAGTTAAGGAGCTATTGACCATAATTATAAAGCCCAAAGCAAAATAAACCTAAAATTTTATGGTACTTGAGTTTCTAAATATGTTTACAGAACATCTACATAAATGTGAACTAAAGCAAACGTAAAACATCTTGAAAAAGTTAATTACACAAAACATTACATTCGATTTTTTAACAGATAATTGTGCCATCTGGAAATGAATTACTAGCAGACTTCCTGAAATTCGCCAGACTGACGGACCTGTTCGGTAAAATTTGGGCATGTCGTATGTGATTTTGTATGCTATCAGACAGAGTGTCAGACAAACATTTAAACTGCTTATTCCTTTCTTACATGTTTCTGTCAGAGAGAATTTGTTTGGGTCAGATAGACTTTCACATCTTGTCTGACCAAATGTCTGACACTTTTTCAACTTTCAGGAAGTCTGAATTAGAGCCATATTTGACGCATCAAGTGCAATAATTCTTGAATTTCCTCATCTTATTTAAATTTCATAAAATCATAAATTAACTGTCTAACAGGTGAAGTAGGAAGAAAGTAATCTACATCCATGAAAGGATGTAACCTGAAGAAATAACATTTTTTCTGCTAAACTGAATAACAAGAGTAAATTATTATTTTAAATAACCCAATAGTTAAAAAAAAAATATGAATGTGGAGTTTGACATAAAAGAATGCAGCTGTATTATTTACACATATTACCATACTTACTTAATGCAAAATATGATTAACTTCCATATAACAAATTAAGTAATTCTTAGAGAAATAAAACTAATAAGGAAAAACTCTAAAAGGTTATTAAAATTTACAACGATCATTTAACCCTTTCCTGGATATATACGCATTTTGACGCATGTGCGACCACTGTAGATCCAGATCAGCCGGCACATCCGTGACGTCTGATCAGGATCTGCACTGGTCGCATTTTGGTCAGAAATAACCTAATGAATCAAAAAGCGGACAGTTTAGATCCTGATCAGAAGGCACAGATGTGCCGGCTGATCTGGATCTAAACTGTTCCCCCTAGCAATAAAGGTGTATCTGTACAGGAAAGGGTTAAACATCTTGTAAAAAGCTGACAAGCATATTTCAACTCTACCACATACATGTAAATGTTTTTCAGAAATACTGACTTACAAATTACTAATTTACTGGCTTTTTTACGAATAGCTGATAGTCAATTTTTAACTTAATAATAGTATTATCAAAAAAATAGTTACATAACCTAACACTGGTGACTGCTCGCACTGATCAGACCTAATCTTAGCTTATCTCATTACTACAAGTTTTGAAGATGTTCAAGATAATATATGGTAAAAGCAGATTATACAAGTATAAGCATGTCTATCTGTGCCTGCAGCTGTGCCCAAGGTTATAAAACTGAGCATGGAAACCAGTCTCAAATCTCAAGTATCTGATTGGCTGAAATGGCGACTGGTCGCCATTTCAGCCAATCAGATGCTTGAGATTTGAGACTGGTTTCCATGCTCAGTTTTATAACCTTCAGTCCAGGTCTTAAAGATATGGGAAATGTTTAGCAACCAGGGATTCTATTTGACAAGGAGTTAACTCATTGACTCTTAAAATTTCCAAGAAGTCTCATTTTAATCCCTACAATTTTAGCGCAAGGATCATTATTTCTTTAAATTAGGGGTATTATAGCTATTAATTAGCTGAATCCCCTAAAATGAAGAAAATGACCCTTCAGATACTGCAGCTAGTGAAAACCCAGGCAACAGAATCAGTGAAATTTTCAGCTTTTCCAGGATCTTGCTTTAAGCTTACAGTAAGAATGTTGAAAACTTCAAATGGTAATAGCCCTTACTTTGCAGCTCATTTTCAAGCTGTGCCACCTTTCCTCGCTTCTTCACCATCCTCAGTGTGCATTTCTTGTCACTACATTCTGAGGCATCAAATGCTACACCTGTGAACAGTAATAATCAACCATAAAGCAATAAAATATAAATAGTATGATAAATTATACCAGAGTTCATGGATCGCAGTCTGTCATCACTAACTAATATAAATTAACAAACATTAAAGTTTTTCACAGGGAATGGCTAAGTGGGAGACATGGTAGAAATAGTCTCCCAAATGTCCAGAACTTCTCTGCTCAGCCAAGGGAGAAGTTTCTCTCTACATCTTTCATACAGAAAGCCAAAGTCCTAGTTGACTTCTCGCTAACATTGGAGAAACTTCTCCCTGTTCAGACAACCAAACTGAACACCTGATGTCATGGAAAATCATTTAGCATAATGTTAACCCACAATAAACTAGAGCTATCACTGAAGGTGATTAATACCCCCACAATACTGCTTTGTCAGAGTATACAGAAATGATGTTTGCATCTTTCATGGGTGAAAGTTGAAAAATAATTGAAATCCTGAAAATTTGCTGGGGGTCCAGGGGGCCGCTAGGGCTCCGGTAGGTCCAGGGCAAAGCCCCGGTGGGGGACAAGAGGGTCGAAGCCCCCCGAAGCTTCTGGAAGATAGCAATTTATATACCATTGGGAAGCCATTGCTTAAGTGCATTTGAGCTTTTTTGAAACACAAAATTAAGTCATCTGGAGGCATGGGTTTATCATTTATTGTCAATAATCTTAATCAACAATGCCTCTCAATTCAGTGAAAATTCTCCATAAACAAAAATTATAGAACTGCATGAATATTTTCAATAATTATGAAATTGACGGTAGTTGTTTATTTCTGCTGGGTTTTTTGTTTTTGTTTTTTTTTATAATAAATATCTCCAATACAAAGTATGTACATAATTTGTGCGCAATTTAGTTTCCAAAGTACATCATTGGACGGCATATTCTGATGTAGACCTACTTTCATTTTGTGTAGTCCGAGATTAAATTTTCTCGCGGCATAACAATTTTAGAAAATAAAACGTAGGACTATATCGGCCTACCGATACAAGGCCATTTCAGTTGCATAATAATTACATACATATTCCTTACTACGCAGTCTCTGCGTAAGAAAAAAAAACAATCGAGCATCTTCTGAGTATTGTTTTACAATCTGTATTTAATTTTACGCACACAGTTACACGACCTTCACCCGGGCACATGTTGTTATTTTTCCAAGAGGGATAAGAATAATGACGTCATTTGGAGAGCTAATGCTAACGAAACCAATCGTAGGACTATATCCGCGCGGCTACCGATACAAGTCCATTTCAGTTGCATGATAATTACATACATATTACTTACTACGCTGTCTCTGTGTCAGAAAAAAAACAATCGAGCATCTTCTGAGTATTTTTTTTACAATCTGTTGATAAGCACACAGCTACTCGACCTTCACCTGGGCACATGTTGTTATTCTTCCGAGAGGGATAAGAATAATGATGTCATTTGGTGAGCTAATGCTATCGCCACGTGCATGTAAAGCAAAAGTTGTGTTTAAAAATAGCGACTTGGGTTTTCACCGGATGTAAACAAAACTGTAAAAGTAGTTGACGTCACAATGTTTTGTTGAATCGTGCTCCCCATCCAAATATAATGGACTGATTCAAATGAAAAAAAAATATGTCATGCAAATCTAATCACGAACATATGTTAAAAGTTTGAAAACTGGAGAAGTAGTTTGTGTCATAAGATTTTGTTAAATAATGCTTCCCTCCAACCAAAAATGGACTGATCCATAAAAAACATGTCACTAACATGCACACTTCATGCAGAACATATGATTTCAGTTTCAAGTCGATATCTTGAAAACTGTAGAAGTTTGCATAAGTTTGTATTAAGGTAAATAACTCAGTATTCCTCCGTGGTCCATTCGAATGAAGTCCGTTTCATTATATGCTATTTTTTTCTCTTCATCTGGGGGCCTCTTAACCGTTAGAAATCGACCTGTTTGAGACTTGTTTGCAGGAATAACATGTCAGGAAAATAAATGAAAGCAATTTCATGCCTATATCTCGTTTGGTAGAGGCGCACTAGTTCCGGAAGAGCGGATGTATATATTTGGCACCGTATTTGCGATACCGCATTTAAAATAGGGTCTGTTCGGTTAGAGATCAGTAATTTTCTTACAAGTAAGTTAACCCCCCATTTGCTGTGTGTTTTTCAATAGATGAAATGTAGATCTTCACAGTCATATATGGTTGTCTAGAAATTAAGATGATAGAAATCATGTTAAATGTGCATTGAATATTGGGAATTTAACATTGAGGTCTATGGGAGTTGGATTTACCTTGGTTCAACCTATAAGATTCAAAACCTCAAAAATGTCGAAGTCGACAAAACTTGATTTCGGTGATTGAAATCGGCTAAGTTTGATTGGGTTTTAGGTTTTAAAATACTATTTGTCAAAAATCTTGCTTTTGAATTGAAAAAATCTTAATTTTGGGCACCGGACCCTATTCGATATTAACTTTTACACAATTGAGTTGCCTGTGGGATCCCGTCTTCATACAAAAGATAGCATTAGCACATGTTTGTGTTAAAAATCAGACTCAACAAGTTTTTTCTATTAAAAATAGTTGCTTTTAATATAAAAATTGAAAAAATTGTCTGAAATTAAGCAATTTTACAGAAATATACTGGAAATTTTGACGATTTTTTCATGTATGGGCGGGCCTCATTGAACCCTTATAAGTCGAGGATTAGAGCAGATATCAAGTTGAAATTTCTACAGTATATTACAAATACACAACACAATGAAATAATATCATAATCATTACATTTGGAAACTCAAGTTTTTCTTATAGGTTGTATTAAGGTAAATAACTCGGTATTCCTCCGTGGTCCATTCGAATGAAGTCCGTTTCATTATATGCTATTTTTTTCTCTTCATCTGGGGGCCTCTTAACCGTTAGAAATCGACCTGTTTGAGACTTGTTTGCAGGAATAACATGTCAGGAAAATAAATGAAAGCAATTTCATGCCTATATCTCGTTTGGTAGAGGCGCACTAGTTCCGGAAGAGCGGATGTATATATTTGGCACCGTATTTGCGATACCGCATTTAAAATAGGGTCTGTTCGGTTAGAGATCAGTAATTTTCTTACAAGTAAGTTAACCCCCCATTTGCTGTGTGTTTTTCAATAGATGAAATGTAGATCTTCACAGTCATATATGGTTGTCTAGAAATTAAGATGATAGAAATCATGTTAAATGTGCATTGAATATTGGGAATTTAACATTGAGGTCTATGGGAGTTGGATTTACCTTGGTTCAACCTATAAGATTCAAAACCTCAAAAATGTCGAAGTCGACAAAACTTGATTTCGGTGATTGAAATCGGCTAAGTTTGATTGGGTTTTAGGTTTTAAAATACTATTTGTCAAAAATCTTGCTTTTGAATTGAAAAAATCTTAATTTTGGGCACCGGACCCTATTCGATATTAACTTTTACACAATTGAGTTGCCTGTGGGATCCCGTCTTCATACAAAAGATAGCATTAGCACATGTTTGTGTTAAAAATCAGACTCAACAAGTTTTTTCTATTAAAAATAGTTGCTTTTAATATAAAAATTGAAAAAATTGTCTGAAATTAAGCAATTTTACAGAAATATACTGGAAATTTTGACGATTTTTTCATGTATGGGCGGGCCTCATTGAACCCTTATAAGTCGAGGATTAGAGCAGATATCAAGTTGAAATTTCTACAGTATATTACAAATACACAACACAATGAAATAATATCATAATCATTACATTTGGAAACTCAAGTTTTTCTTATAGGTTGTATTAAGGTAAATAACTCGGTATTCCTCCGTGGTCCATTCGAATGAAGTCCGTTTCATTATATGCTATTTTTTTCTCTTCATCTGGGGGCCTCTTAACCGTTAGAAATCGACCTGTTTGAGACTTGTTTGCAGGAATAACATGTCAGGAAAATAAATGAAAGCAATTTCATGCCTATATCTCGTTTGGTAGAGGCGCACTAGTTCCGGAAGAGCGGATGTATATATTTGGCACCGTATTTGCGATACCGCGTTTAAAATAGGGTCTGTTTGGTTAGAGATCAGTAATTTTCTTACAAGTAAGTTAACCCCCCATTTGCTGTGTGTTTTTCAATAGATGAAATGTAGATCTTCACAGTCATGTATGGTTGTCTAGAAATTAAGATGATAGAAATCATGTTAAATGTGCATTGAATATTGGGAATTTAACATTGAGGTCTATGGGAGTTGGATTTACCTTGGTTCAACCATAACATGATTTTGTTAAATCATGTTCCCTGCAAAAAGAATGGACTGATCCACACAAAAATATGTCACGCACATCTACACTTCATGCTAAACATATGTTTAAAGTTTCAAGTGAATACCTTAAAAACTGTAGAAGAAGTTCGTGTCACAAGATTTTGTTGAATCATGCTCCCCTGCTAAAAAATAATGGACTGATCCACATGAAACAAAGTATGTCATGGAAATCTACTCACAAACGTATATTTAAAGTTTGAAAACTGGAGAAGTAGTTTGCATCATAAGATTTTAAACAAAAGATTTTGTTAAATAATGCTCACCTGCAAAAAATAATGGACTGATCCACAAAAAAAATATGTCGCTGACATACACACTTCATGCAGAACATACACTTTCGGTTTCAAGTCGATATCTTCAAAACTGTAGAAGTTTGCATAACACGATTTTGTTAAATCATGTCCCTTGCAAAAAATAATGGACTGATCCTCACGAAAAATATGTCACGCACATCTATACTTCATGCCGAACATATGTATCAAGTTTCAAGTCAATATCTTAAAAACTGTAGAAGAAGTTCGTGTCAAAAGATTTTGTTGAATCATGCTCCCCTCCAAAAAATAATGGACTGATCCACATGAGAGAAAAAGAAATTTGCGCAAATGTACACACGAACATATGTTTAAAGTTTCAAGTCGATATCTTGAAAACTGTTGACGTAGTAAGTGTAGAAGTTTGAATAACACGATTTTGTTAAATAATGTCCCCTGCAAAAAGTAATGGACTGATCCACACGAAAAATATGTCACGCACATCTACACTTCATGCCGAACAAATGTATCAAGTTTCAAGTCAATATCTTAAAAACTGTAGAAGTAGTTCGCATCACAAGATTTAGAAGTTTGCATAACACGATTTTGTTAAATCATGCCCCCTGCAAAAAATAATGGACTAATCCACAAGAAAAATATGTCACGCACATCTACACTTCATGCCGAACATGTGTATCAAGTTTCAAGTCAATATCTTAAAAACTGTAGAAGTAGTTCCCGTAACAAGATTTTGTTAAATCGTGCTCCCCTCCAAAAAATAATGGACTGATCCACATGAGAAAAAAAATAGTTCGCGCAAATGTCCTCACAAACATATGGTTAAAGTTTCAAGTCGATATCTTGAAAACCGTTGGCGCTGTAAGTGCCACAGACAAACCGCCCAACCAACCAACCAACCAACCAACCGGATGATGACTCCTATATACCCCCTATACTTCGGATGCGGGGGTATAATAAATGCAGTCATACATATCAATATCCCAAAATATATACCATATATACACCTTTATTGCATGAGCAAACAGTGTAGATCCAGATCAGTCAGCACATTCATGCTGGATCTACACTGGTCGTTCATGCAAAAAATGCATTTAAATTGTGTATATGCACTAATGGATTAATCGATTTAAGATTTGTAAACACGACTGCTGATACATAATTGATATCAAACATTAATATCCCCTTGGAAACAAGTGCAAACAACTAGATTTACAGTTTTATTATTATCACAAGCAGACACAAACATTTTAAAAGCAGATTTACAAGATAATAATAAAGTCAATGCACAGAAGAACTGCAGCAACAAGGGCCTTATATCATAAAACTAAGAATCATCTATAATATCAGTTTTATGATCTAATGCCTAGGACTCAAAATATCGCATACCCCTCTTGACTTATATCTAAAGTCTGCTCATTTCATAACATAATCAACTACGTAACATGCTACGCTTTGTTTTGATGGAAGATTCATGAATATTTAATTCAACACATAACATTGTTTGTTTAAATTCTGCACAGATTTAAAAGTGTTGCTGTGTTACTCACACAAATTACTTCAGTAACTCCTTTTTAACAAAACTATACTTTAATTCAACAACTTCACAAAAAAGCAGTATAACAACACATGTACCTGCAGAGTCGTAGCCCCTGTATTCCATGCGCTTGAGCCCATTGATGAGGATCTCAAGGATTTCTTTTCTTGTGGCGGGAACCAGGTAGTTAAGGTAGGCAAAAATACCTAAAAATACATTGTTCATGTTGTAATACATGTAACATGCTTATATGTTCAGTTTAAAGTAGAATGTGTCAGGTAGAGATAATTATTCTCCACCAAGGACTAATTTAATGTAACGTCTGGTCCCAAGATCATAAATATAATACTGGAGACCAGTCTCCCATCTCAAGCATCTGTCTAGTCTCCATTTTAGCTAATCAGATGCCTGATATTTGAGACTGGTCTCCCATCTCAGCTCATAATCATGGGCCCTGGGAATATAATATATTTCAATGGCCAAGGGGACGGTAGTGCATAAGTCTGTTACTGGCAAAGTAACAAAACCTAACAGTGAATTACATAACATCATTTGGATTACAAGTTAGTTAGTCAATGTTCAGTTGTAATGTTGACTAATGGACTTGCATCATTTCATCTCAATGAAAGCAAATTCATCACATTCACCTATTCTAATAACCTAATGAGATCAATTTATAACCTTAAATTCTAGTCCTCACTGTCATTTAACTGGATTTAAAGTACAAAAAACTAACATAAAAAGTCCAATGAAAGATGTAATGGCAAACATGTTTTGTGGACTTTTTAAATATTATTATATAAACATAGACCACTGTTTTCCTGAATAGAGTTGTGTTTGCAAAATGTATCAGAGTACTGAAATTCTGCTATGTGTAAGTCTAAAATAATTCAGAACAAATGTTATAAATGTTCAGAGGACTTTAACATCAATAACATCAATATAAATGCAACATGCAAATGTCTTTAACTTAAGCTGATGTTATCCAAATCAACCCTACAGGATTGGTTCCAACTAAACATGCAAAGGGTCATTACTCAGACAATACATAGGAACAGGAAAATGAGAAATAATAAAATATCTGGTGTAGTTGTAAATGGGTCTTCAATCTTAAATGTAAAGAAAGGGTAAATTAAACAAGAAACAGAAGCATAATAATGTGTAAGCAGAGTCAAATTTAAGCGTGCAAGCAGCCTTCACAAACCTTTATGTCATGCAAAACAATTAAGTTTCAATGTACAAGCCAAAACAGAATAATTCATCAACCAGGATATCTAAGTAAATAAAGAACAACATTTTTACAAACCTCCCATGGAGCATGCAAATGTTGTTAGTTTTTCACAGATAGGTCCAACATTGTCCCCAATCAATCCCATTTTACAGACTCTCCACAATTGTTAATGGATGAGATTAATTTATTAACAAACACCCAAGGGATGTGACTTTCACAATTTAAATTTAATGTTACTGAAAAAGCTTTATTTCATTACAATGATATCTGAAACATCCAATTAACTGTTACTATTTTATATCAGACATCGAAGGCACTAAAGAGTGATTGAGTGAAGGTTCTTCAAACGGAAATTATTTGATATATCAATAATGACGTTGTATAATATTTCTATGCCAAATTTGAATGTCTCAAATTGTTTTTGGCAAACAGTTAAGTTATCCAAGACTTCCTTGTTTAAGTTGATATAAAATGGTCGAATGGTTCCAATCTTCCTGGTCTAGAATTCGTCTAATCTCTATGTACTTATAAAGCAGAACCTATCCAATGCGCACCTGTGCACAAAACATTAATAAAAAAATCAGGAATTTCTTCTACTGTAAATGTTAACTGTAAATACAACCCATTCTCACAACTGTTTAACCTAAATAATATCCACAAAAAATTATTGTAATTGATATATATCAACTTTCGGTCATGCAAGAGCTGCATCAAGCAACAATTCCTGAAGAACTCTGTGCAATTTGAAAATTACAGTAACCTGTTGCAAATTAACTCATTTAAAGTTAAATATTTTCAGAGCAGTTCACTAAACTTGAAGCTGAAGTCTTTGTAACATAATATTATGTTTGTTACTTATATGAAGGTGAAATATGCATATCAGGAATCACCACACTCACAAAACACAGCCTCCCCACACAGTAAAAAAGAAGAGAGAAAAAAAAGCATGTTTGTTATAAGAATGTCAAATTCAAACTATGTGAGGCAATTATAATAAAGTGACATGTACATTATATGTTAATGTCTTTTCTGAAAATCATATTGAGAAAGAAGTTTCAACAGCATTTTATTTTTCAGAAAATGTGTTAAATAATATTCAATAATACAAGTTGATAATGATACAGGCAGATCTGGGACTATGCCTGTCTCAAATATGAATTTCTTTGTGACTTCAGTCAACTTCAAAACTTACTACAAATTTCTATTTCAATTAGATATTGAACTAGTGAGCAATCTCCGTAAACATCTGTTGCACTGCAACACTTCACAAGATGCCGATCATGTTTTTTGTCATGTGACTACTGTTAAAACTGACGCTCAAATCAGAAGATGCTGCATTCTACTTCCAAATTAGATATTTCTGTCAATCAAATGTTTTGTCGGTGTGGGTTCGTTCTTATTATGCATGTTGAACTGAATAATTCATTTTCTAAAGATTAGAATGGTACACTAGCTCTGAAGCAATAACAAAAGGCGTATCTTTAATTAGCAACATGCAGTCATGATTAACTATGAACAATGTTCTGTCAATTAAACTTTCCCACTACTCCTCCACAAAAATATCAGTCACCATGCTGCGCGATTGATGTTTCGTTTGCAAGCCAAAATCTTACTGAAAATGAACTTTATAGTTATAACCTGTGCCATCCAAACTATTTTTAACATTTCAAATGATGTTCCACTAACTCTTTAAGACATTGACAAAAGCAGACTTGAGATTCAGTTATCTGTTAAATTTAATGTACCAGGATATAGATTATACTGTAATTTTACACCCCCTTTGTCTGATGCTAAAATCTAAAGTTTAACTCTTTTCTCTCTATATAATATATCATACATGTTTTATTGCATGTACAAACAGTATACATCCAGATCTGTCAGAACGATTATCACATCTATGCCATCTGATCAGGATCTACAGTACACTGTTTACTTCTTGGTAGGAAATAACCTAATGAATCAGAAAGCGGTAACAAAGTAGGTGATCAGACAGCACAGATGAACAGCTAATCTGGATCTACACTCTTTGTCCAAGCCATATATGTCGTATTTAGAGAATAATATATGGGTGGTCGGGGGCGGATGTTGATAATTGCCCCGCTGAAGAGATAAAATGCCCGAGGGCTTTAGCCCGAGGGCATTTTATCTCTAGCGGGGCAATTATCAACATCCGCCCCCGACCACCCATGAATTGTTCTGTATAATACATATGTCAGTTTTCCCTCGATTACTGTACCGGTGAAATCCGAGGTTTACCTTAACCGCAGGGCAAAGGGAAATAATTATGTTAGAAGTTGTGTCAAAACTAGATAAATTACTGTCAATAAACAGTCTAGCTTCTTCGTCGGTTAAATGATTGTTTTCTTGAGGCAACTTAGCAGTAATTCCATCTAAATCTAGAATTCTATTTGCGAGCGACTCCAGCGTACGCTCACCCGTGGCCATTTTGCTGTCGGGAATGCCGCTAATGACGTCATGCAAAAACAAGCGTTGCACGTGCGTCTTTTCCAAGGGCTTTTATCGCATAATTGCCCTCCACGTGCGGGGCAATTATGCGATAAAATCTGCCGAGGCCGAGTAATAATATTTTTTCAACGTAAATTTGTTACTATATATAGTAACATATGTATTATATATGGAGCAAAGAGTTAACAAAAAGGTTCATACATGTAGAAATGAGAATAATCCATTTTATCCTTATGTGAGACATGCATATATCACATGTTAGCTGTTTAATGTCACAATGAATGATGATTGATATTAGATAAAATAACTTTTTGCCAATTTGCTAAGTATTTTTCATTTATAAGAAACTATGTAATTTATTAGAAGACATTATTTTAAATCTAATTAAAAATGTAATGGGAGAGCAATAGGGCATGATATAGTAGTGATGAGGGAATAAAGGACACTAAAATTATTATAAAATAATTAAAGATAATTAATTAAGGCCTCATTAAAATACTGTTTATTAACAGCAAACATAAATTTCTGGGGATTGACATTAAACATAAATATTGCATCATTTTCACCACAATGACAAGAGATAAGATGCAAGAAAATGCAGATTGTTTTATCACTATCATGTTCTTGTTTATAAATAAGCTGATATAAGGTTTTCACTGATGCTAAATGGAGACACTCCTGATAAGTGAAGATTTTTAATCGAACTACGTCAAAATGAAAGGTGGAAACTGGCTTATGCAACCGCTTTAACAAATACTAACTTAGGTGGGTCTGTAATTAATTGTTTTCACTCATTTACTTAAAACTTGACAGGATGAGTGTAACTGAAGAAATAATATTCCTATATGGTCTTATAAAACTTGAGCTTCATAACAGAAATCCATACAATATACAAATTTTAATATTAATATTGACTAAATATTAAAATAAAAACATACACACAGAAATTTACACACACACAATTGGAGTAATCATTAAACAATTATTTGATTTTGGTAAAACTTGAAACTTTAAAGCTACCAGGCTATGTCTAATAAATTCAGTAGGAAAATCTTTTTAACTAAAAAACGTTTATAATGGTTGAAATTATTTTTGAGCCAATGACAATGCAGTATTTTTCAAATATTTCGAACCTTAATTCTCATAAAGTCGCGCGTCTGAAATGTGTTTATTATAGGTCGATTTCCTCCATAATATTGTTCGAACATTTATTGATAAACATGTATAGTTCGTTAACGATCTTCTACAGTGGTTGAGGAGGCGTGAATTGCTTAATCATTTATTTCATAGATTCGTCTGTTATCTCATAGGCGGCCAGTTTAGATCCAGATCACCCATAAAATCAATGTCATCTGATCAGTATTTGCACTTTACCTTTATTGTCACAAAGTATCTAGTGAATCTAACAGTGAGAAGCGTCGATCGTGATCAGACTTCATGGCTGAGCCCCTTGATCCGGATATAAACTATTTTGCCATGCTATAAAAGATTTATTTATGAAGTAACGGGCAAAATGGAACCATTGTTTCTCAACCCAAGGAAAGACTGTTACACAGGTCGTTTTTTTCCTAAGATTCAGTTATGTTCACATGGTGTTTTCAGAAAAGAAATGGCATCACTTTCTAAAATAATCTCTCAGTACATGTCTACGGGCCATTGAATAACAAAGCTACTTTCAGTTTGACTATTGATTTTGTGCATACCCATATATGGTAATTTAGGCGGCTACTGTTTTGTCAGTTACAAAAAATAATTTCGACCATTATATACGTTATAGTTTATTTGGAGGCTTGAATGAAAACTAAACAATCGCCCAGCTGCGCTGGGCCTGACTGTTTAATTTTCACGCAAGCCTCAAATAAACTATAACCTATACATACTTGATATTCTGAATAATTATATTAAAAGATTTGTTGATTGGAAACATACAAACTAACAGAAATAACAGGGTAATTTGAATAAATATAAGGAAATTTCATTGGCCTAGGTCATTTAATTGACACATTGAGAATTCCTGGATTATGATACACAAATTTATGTTAGTTTAAATGTCTCTGGCTATACATAAACAACTAAATCTTAGTCTGGCTTTTTGTTACGATTAGGCCAGAAATCGAATTTTAATTTTATTTGTTCACAATATTTTATCAACTATTTTGTTTCTGTTTAAATAATTTGTAAATGGAAACATGTTTAAAAGAAAACAATGTAAACTAATTCAGTTTCAAGCATACACACTGTACGGACTGTATCCTGTCATGCTTTGTAAATTATTATATTTTACAGTCTTTTTTTTAAATTATACTTATGATTAGCTGAATTTTAAATTAAACTCTAACATATCAGATATATTTATTAAATCAATAACATAATAAAACATTATTTCCAATTAATATTTGATTACTGAACCTCTGGAGAGTTCTCCTAGTATTCAGTCACTGGACCTCTAGTAAGTCTGTCTAGAGGCCTGGTTACAAGAATGCATTCACACTGCTGCAATGTAGTTCAGATTTGTGTATGAGACAGAATGTGAACACTAACCAGACATTAAAACTAAAATAGTAAGAAAAGTTCAGGATGATAAATTCTATTATAAATGCATCTATATGCTTTTCAACTTTGAATGAAATTATTTAAACATAACCTGTGTATCAAACTAAAAATTTTTAAATATAATAAATTTAATATGAATTAAAGATATAATAGCTTAATGTATTATTTTAACTAATATTCTTTTAATCTGACTTTGATATTTGCTCCAGCACTTGCTTTAACCGTGTATGTATAACTATACGCAACTTGTGACATGAATCACTCCAGAGACACATTATTAAATTTCATTTTAACATTAATATTATCAAAGCTATTTCACAAAACATGACTGCACAAATTGCATCATAAGCAGCCACTGATCAAAATGGTTTAATTGTCAACAATTTACAAGGTAATTCTACTTACCACACATTTTGTCCAAGTTGGTCTTGTGTATAGTAGTAGTAAACTAATTACGAATGCTGTTTTAAACAAATGCTAAACAGTGCTTTAATGCTTTTCAATGAATCTGTCGTTCGCTGTTACACTGTGACACGTTTTTGCATGGTATGCTTTTGACATATGTATATATACTACAAGGTATATTCGGTAACACTTCCGGGCCAATTACAGATGTACTACAGCGGTGGGTAATCCCCCAATCCCAAAATCTATTGGTTCGCCCTATTCACAATGTCAGCATAGAAATTTGATAATCTGTTGGCTTATTTTACTTAAATCGCCCCCTTTGCGACATACAATTTTGCTTTGAACAGCAAACAAACTCTTAATAATGTAAACTTTGAAATGCGTCAGGTGAAGTCGCACTGACGTGGGAATCCCGGAACTTGGAAAATTGGTGTCTGGATTTCATTCTGTCCATTCAGAGCCAGGTACCAAATTGTTTGTTTGCATTGAGGGAAGACATTACAACTGTGTGGCTATCTTAAATCATAAAAAGTTATTATATTAAAATTGATTTTACTAACAAATGGTAGCATAGATTGGTGTATATGTATTGAAAGTAGTTCTGCTTCTTTCTCCACACCGTGGTGTAAGTTGTCGTACAGTACCGTGAAAGCTGACAAAGACAAAGAATTTCTTTGAGAAAGAGCGTCTTATTGCTTGCCTACAATACAGTAAAGAAAATAAATCATAAATCTTAACCACTAATTATGAGTAAAAGGAAAGATCCTACGCAAGAAAACCCAAATAAAGACTTTTGTGACTTCTTAATGGGTAAGACTTTAGTAATATTATTCGTACATAAAATGTTCGTACCCAATAATGTTTACATTTTTACATCGGTACTGTAGGGTTGCTAACCAATAAGGTTATATAGGTTATATGACACTTAAGTTTTTTTTTAACCAAGAGTATTTTCTGTTTGTAAAACACTGGTTTTTCTGTATCTATTTGTCAAGAAAGATTTTACACTGAATTAATATCTAAAGTGCCTGTTAACAAATTCAAACTGTTTATTGGCAGTAACTGCTAGAGGTTCAGTAACAAGACCTTTAAACCAGCAGGCTTAAGGTCCAGTTATCTAATCCCCAGCCAGTTCTTAGAACACTGTCTAGAGGTCTTGTGTTAAGTGTCTGAAATGTACTGGATAATCAAAAAGAATAACTCCAAATCTTTGGCATTAACTTGCCATTAAATATTTCGCAGATTTCTTTCAAACTTGCACAGAAGATCAAGCAGGATTTGAAGATGGTTGTTAAGATTATTTTTCCTGCAACTGAATGCTGCATACAACATCACTATTTGTAGTTCGACAGTATCGGTTGGTGGTTTTATAAGAATTTAACATAAAATATGATGAATCCCTTCGGATCTAAATTCTTAACCATGATGTCTTGGGATACTTTTTATGTTTTAGACATATATTTATGCTGTCTTTTTAGGACCAAAGTATACCTTTAAAACAATGACCATGTAGAAAAGTTGGCAAGTGTCTGAAATAAAATATTTTTGTTGACATTTGACAAGCGTAAGAAAAGCTGCAAGAATGTCAGAGTCTTTATGTACATGAATGTACTTTGTTGCTTGGTGCTTTATAAAACTTTTGGCTTAGGACATAACAATATGCTTTTTTCATATAAAAATGAGTTTTAAATATAAATGTACTTGCAGAGCTTGCTAATTATGAGAAGAATGTCAGTCGACAGATGCACAAGTACAATGTCTACAGAAAAGCAGCAGGGGTTCTGGCTAAACATCCAATAAGAATCACCAGTGGCAAAGAAGCAAAATTACTGGCAAGTTTACTCATTTTATTCCATGATTCATATATATATATATATATATATATATATATATATATATATATATGGGTGAGATAAGTAACCAACGAACAAACCTTCAAACAAACATCGCCTAGCCAAAAGTGCTGTAAATGGTTATAGACGTGCCATCCAAGTTCTCAATAGAGAAATTTTCCGGCAACGCCTATAAACTATAACTATCCACAAATGACCCTCTGACTGCCTAGACATTTACATACACTTATTTTTATACATATACAAACATGTAGGACAATTACATATACACATCTATTAGCATCGTGCTTCCTCCTTTTTTATTTTTGGAGTTTTTATGCACACTAGTGCTATAGACAGAGACACACACAATGAAAGTCAGCTGGATCTTTCGATACACTGAATTGAAGATATATATTAAGTTAAGGGGAGATAATTCAATTCAAACAGCTAACTTTCGAATTAAGGGATCCCCGAAAGGATTCATGTTCGTGGAAGTAAGATACATATGGGTGAGATAAGTAACCAACGAACAAACCTTCAGACATAAAGGAACAGATCTAAGCACCAGACACGGCGACATCGCCTAGCCAAGAGTGCTGTACATGGTTATAGACGTGCCATCCAAGTTCTCAATAGAGAAATTTTCCGGCAACGCCTATAAACCATAACTATCCACAAATGACCCTCTGACTGCCTAGACATTTACATACACTTATTTTTATACATATACAAACATGTAGGACAATTACATATACACATCTATAAGCATCGTGCTTCCTCCTTTTTTATTTTTGGAGTTTTTATGCACACTAGTGCTATAGACAGAGACACACACAATGAAAGTCAGCTGGATCTTTCGATACACTGAATTGAAGATATATATTAAGTTAAGGGGAGATAATTCAATTCAAACAGCTAACTTTCGAATTAAGGGATCCCCGAAAGGATTCATGTTCGTGGAAGTAAGATACATATGGGTGAGATAAGTAACCAACGAACAAACCTTCAGACATAAAGGAACAGATCTAAGCACCAGACACGGCGACATCGCCTAGCCAAGAGTGCTGTACATGGTTATAGACGTGTCATCCAAGTTCTCAATAGAGAAGTTTTCCGGCAACGCATATAAACCATAACTATCCACAAATGACCCTCTGACTGCCTAGACATTTACATACACTTATTTTTATACATATACAAACATGTAGGACAATTACATATACACATCTATTAGCATCGTGCTTCCTCCTTTTTTATTTTTGGAGTTTTTATGCACACTAGTGCTATAGACAGAGACACACACAATGAAAGTCAGCTGGATCTTTCGATACACTGAATTGAAGATATATATTAAGTTAAGGGGAGATAATTCAATTCAAACAGCTAACTTTCGAATTAAGGGATCCCCGAAAGGATTCATGTTCGTGGAAGTAAGATACATATGGGTGAGATAAGTAACCAACGAACAAACCTTCAGACATAAAGGAACAGATCTAAGCACCAGACACGGCGACATCGCCTAGCCAAGAGTGCTGTACATGGTTATAGACGTGCCATCCAAGTTCTCAATAGAGAAGTTTTCCGGCAACGCATATAAACCATAACTATCCACAAATGACCCTCTGACTGCCTAGACATTTACATACACTTATTTTTATACATATACAAACATGTAGGACAATTACATATACACATCTATTAGCATCGTGCTTCCTCCTTTTTTATTTTTGGAGTTTTTATGCACACTATAGTTCGATTTTGACCCGTGAGCTGTGACCTTTTGGACAAGTCCATTGTTATAATCCTAAATAGGTAAAGTACGTCAATTTACAAAGGTACCGTTAATTTACTTAACTTATATGACATTAAAACTTGTTCAGCAGCAAATTATTAGTCACGGCGAAATAGCTCAGTGGATAAGGATCTCGAGCTATGATGCAAAACATTGCAAGTTCGAATCCAATTATAGTAACTTTTTTTGTCTTTCATTTACTTTTTTAAATATTCATTTTGTTTGCATGTATTATTTAGATAATTGTTGGTTTATCATTATTTTTTGTAAAGCCCTTTAATTTAGTTTCTGTTCATTTTTTAAAGATATTTTTGTTGAGCAGCTTGCCGTCCCCCTTTCACCGCTGCCCTACAGAGGCGCTGACAGTTGTGAATCCTGACTTTCTGTAAACAATTGTAGTTAATGGAACCTTCATAACATTCTCTTCTTTTAAAACCATTTTGTACAATGTTTTGGCATTGTCCGAAAACTGCATTTTGATTAAGCTTCGATCGCGACATTTTATCAACTTACTTGATGAAAGCTTACTAAACATTTGCACGGTTATATGGCATTTTTGTCGGTGTCTACATATTTGTAATGAAATGAATGACATTGAATGACATTAAAAATAAGATCCGCTCACAGGATTCGAACTCACAACCCTTATGACACATTATAAGAAATCAGAAGCGTTACTGCCTAGGCTATGAAACCTTTTGTTGCATGTCTCTCAATTTCAACATTATAAGATATGGTAGGAAAATCTAACTTCCCTATTTTGTGGAATATTCCAAAAATCTATAAATACAAAAGTTCATTCACGGCTCAACGCGTAAAATCGGACTAGAGTGCTATAGACAGAGACACACACAATGAAAGTCAGCTGGATCTTTTGATACACTGAATTGAAGATATATATTAAGTTAAGGGGAGATAATTCAATTCAAACAGCTAACTTTCGAATTAAGGGATCCCCGAAAGGATTCATGTTCGTGGAAATAAGGTACATATGGGTGAGATAAGTAACCAACGAACAAACCTTCAGACATAAAGGAACAGATCTAAGCACCAGACACGGCGACATCGCCTAGCCAAGAGTGCTGTACATGGTTATAGACGTGCCATCCAAGTTCTCAATAGAGAAATTTTCCGGCAACGCATATAAACCATAACTATCCACAAATGACCCTCTGACTGCCTAGACATTTACATACACTTATTTTTATACATATACAAACATGTAGGACAATTACATATACACATCTATTAGCATCGTGCTTCCTCCTTTTTTATTTTTGGAGTTTTTATGCACACTAGTGCTATAGACAGAGACACACACAATGAAAGTCAGCTGGATCTTTCGATACACTGAATTGAAGATATATATTAAGTTAAGGGGAGATAATTCAATTCAAACAGCTAACTTTCGAATTAAGGGATCCCCGAAAGGATTCATGTTCGTGGAAGTAAGATACATATGGGTGAGATAAGTAACCAACGAACAAACCTTCAGACATAAAGGAACAGATCTAAGCACCAGACACGGCGACATCGCCTAGCCAAGAGTGCTGTACATGGTTATAGACGTGCCATCCAAGTTCTCAATAGAGAAGTTTTCCGGCAACGCATATAAACCATAACTATCCACAAATGACCCTCTGACTGCCTAGACATTTACATACACTTATTTTTATACATATACAAACATGTAGGACAATTACATATACACATCTATTAGCATCGTGCTTCCTCCTTTTTTATTTTTGGAGTTTTTATGCACACTAGTGCTATAGACAGAGACACACACAATGAAAGTCAGCTGGATCTTTCGATACACTGAATTGAAGATATATATTTAGTTAAGGGGAGATAATTCAATTCAATATATATATATATTTAATTTAAATAGCCTTCGTTAAAATTGTCATTTACCCGACTATGTTAGACAAATCTCTTCAGTCTAGAAACTTATGTGTGCAGTTAAACAGTGCATACTAACCCACTGCTAGGCTTATGGTGTGTTCTTATAAGGCTTAAACTCACCTTCTTATCCCAAACACTGAGCATACCAAACTGAATAATATAGTTTGATCTGTCTACCATATTTCAACAATGGCAATGAGTTTTAATAATGTTCACCTTTGTTGTGTCTGTAAACATTTCAGGAAGGAATTGGTGAAAAAATAGCACTGAAAATTGATGAATTTATCCAAACAGGAAAACTGCAGAAGTTGGAGAAGGTATGATACAAAATGATGATAATATCTATTTTTAATGCATGTGCAGAATGATTAATTTAGAAGGAATTTGTACTTTGTTTCTTGTTGGTACATAGATAATCTAGACCAAGCACAATATCTGTTGTTAATGTGATTCAAACTGTTTATCAAGGGTTCAGCTTTAGAGTGCAGTTTAATTTGCCTTTAATCGAAAAAAAATGTCTTTAACTCTTCTTGCTCTATAGTACTGCTTATTTATGCCAATGCAAGTTGTCAGTTTTATAAATTTCAAGTGATTATAAATTCAACAGATATTATAGCCTTATAATATTATGCTTGATATATAAGATATTCTATTTTAGTTATAATTAATGTATAGTATGCATTAATTGAATTTTTATCATGTGAAGGTTAATAAAAATGAATTATTTCTGACCACAATTATGTTTTTGTTTTTTATGCAAAATCATGAGATTGTTAAAAAGTTAACTAATGTGTATGCATTTATTTCTGTAGATCCGAGCCAATGATACGAATGTTGCCATACAAGAGCTGACAAGAGTGACAGGCATCGGGTAACACATTTACTTGTGCATGTTTGATAGACATTTCTGTAAATTCTTGTTATTAATGGTAGACAAAAGTTTACAGCAAATACTGCAACACGACAGCCTTTTTTGTTGTTGCTCACCAGTTGTTTTGGGAAAAAGTGAATTAACACTTACTCCATTTAATTTTGTGCCATGTGATCTGGATCTACACTGTTTGCTTCTTGGTGAGAAATAACCTTCAGAATCAAAAGCACAGTGAAGATGCTTGTCAAATGGCACAGGCACTGTTCACCCATAGGATGATAGCCATACCCCCATGGAATAAAGGGTTAATAACATCAGCATTTTAGGCTTTTATCAAGTGTCACATAGCTAAATATTATTCTGTCTTGGGGTTTGCTGGTGTAATTGTAAATGTACATGTAAACCTGTATGTTATGTTTTTTAGACCAGCCAGTTTGCCAATTATGCATTAAATGTAGCTGTTAATCCATATGTTATCATGTTTGTTTTGCAGCCCAGCAGCAGCACAGAAACTTGTTCAAGATGGCATCACAAGCATTGAAGGTGATTGTTTTTTAGCTCACCTGAGCACGAAGTGCTCATGGTGAGCTTTTGTGATCGCCTGATGTCCGTCGTCCGTCCGTGCGTGCGTGCGTGCGTCGTCAACTTTTTCTTCAAACGACTTCTTCTCCTGAACTCCTGGGCCAATCTTGCTGAAACTTGGCAGGAATGTTACCTGCATGAAGCTTTACCAAAATTGTTCAAATGGTTCCAGTCCATTGCCTATCTAGGTCACAGAGGTTAAAAATAGATTTTGAACATGAAATTTTAAAAAATCTTCTTCTCTGAAACCGTAAGGCCTAGAACTTTGATATTTGCTGTGTAGCATCACCTAGTGGTCCTCTACCAAGATTGTTCAAATTATAGCCCTGGGGTCAAAATTGGCCCCGCCCCAGGGGTCACTTGATTTTACATAGACTTATATAGGAAAAACTATAAAAATCTTCTTGTCTGAAACCACAAGGCCTTGAGCTTAGATATTTGGCATTTAGCATCCTCTAGTGGAACTCTACAAAGTTTGTTCAAATTATTTCCCTGGGGTCAAAATTGGCCCCGCCTCAGGGGTCACTTCATTTTGCATAGACTTATATAGGAAAAACTTTAAAAATCTTCTTGTCTGAAACCACAAGGCCTAGAGCTTAGATATTTGGCATTTAGCACCCTCTAGTGGAACTCTACAAAGATTGTTCAAATTATTTCCCTGGGGTCAAAATTGGCCCCGCCCCAGGGGTCAGTTCATTTGACATAGACTTATATAGGAAAAACTTTAAAAATCTTCTTGTCTGAAACCACAAGGCCTAGAGCTTAGATATTTGGCATTTAGCATCCTCTAGTAGAACTCTACAAAGTTTGTTCAAATTATTTCCCTGGGGTCAAAATTGGCCCCGCCCACGGGGTCACTTCATTTTGCATAGACTTATATAGGAAAAACTTAAAAAATCTTCTTGTCTGAAACCACAAGGCCTAGAGCTTAGATATTTGGCATTTAGCACCCTCTAGTGGAACTCTACAAAGATTGTTCAAATTATTTCCCTGGGGTCAAAATTGGCCCCACCCCAGGGGTCACTTCATTTGACATAGACTTATATAGGAAAAACTTAAAAAATCTTCTTGTCTGAAACCCCAAGGCCTAGAGCTTAGATATTTGGCATTTAGCATCCTCTAGTGGAACTCTACAAAGTTTGTTCAAATTATTTCCCTGGGGTCAAAATTGGCCCCGCTCTAGGGGTCACTTCATTTTGCATAGACTTATATAGGAAAAACTTAAAAAATCTTCTTGTCTGAAACCACAAGGCCTAGAGCTTAGATATTTGGCATTTAGCACCCTCTAGTGGAACTCTACAAAGATTGTTCAAATTATTTCCCTGGGGTCAAAATTGGCCCCGCCCCAGGGGTCACTTCATTTGACATAGACTTATATAGGAAAAACTTTAAAAATCTTCTTGTCTGAAACCACAAGGCCTAGAGCTTAGATATTTGGCATTTAGCATCCTCTAGTGGAACTCTACAAAGTTTGTTCAAATTATTTCCCTGGGGTCAAAATTGGCCCCGCTCTAGGGGTCACTTCATTTTGCATAGACTTATATAGGAAAAACTTTAAAAATCTTCTTGTCTGAAACCACAAGGCCTAGAGCTTAGATATTTGGCATTTAGCACCCTCTAGTGGAACTCTACAAAGATTGTTCAAATTATTTCCCTGGGGTCAAAATTGGCCCCGCCCCAGGGGTCACTTCATTTTACATAGACTTATATAGCAAAAACTTTAAAAATCTTCTTGTCTGAAACCACAAGGCCTAGAGCTTAGATATTAGGCATTTAGCATCCTCTAGTAGAACTCTACAAAGATTGTTCAAATTATTTCCCTGGGGTCAAAATTGGCCCCGCCCCAGGGGTCACTTCATTTTATATAGACTTGTATAGGAAAAACTTTAAAAATCTTCTTGTCTGAAACCACAAGCTGAGAGTACTTTTGTACTCAGGTGAGCGATATAGGGCCGTCATGGCCCTCTTGTTTATATTATGTTACAGGTAAAAATTAAACGAAAAATAGGAATAATTTTTTCTGATCAGAATAAGTTTTTAAAAAATGATATGCTTAAACTGTTTTTTTTCTCTCAAAGTTTCTTTAGTGAAATGTCTAAAAGGATTATGACCATTTTGACTGTAGAAAAACGGTTTGCAGTAATATTAAACGCTCACTGGATCATTCACCATCAGTTACAAGATCACTTTTTTTCTTGACAGTATACATTGCTTGTGTATTAAATATCTTACAACTGATAACTGATACTTTGTACATATATAGATTGTATTAAACAACAAAATTGCTACACAAATGCAAGTTGACTGCAAGAAGAAGGTTTAAGCTTGTATGGTGATATTTGATATGACATCATGTTGGTTAAAATTTGAAGATTGATAGATTCATTAGATGTCATCAATATATTCATGTGATCTATTTTCAGAACTACGCAAGCACACAGATAAACTCAACCACCATCAGCAGATTGGACTTAAGTATGTGTTGCAAATGTTTTATTTTCATTTTGTGACAATGAACTGTGTATAATTATATTCTTAATTTTTCTAGACATTTAACCCTTTACATCATAAATATGCTTTTACCACATGGGCAACAAGTGTAGATCCAGATCAGCCAGCACATCTCTGCCATCTGATCTGGATCTACACCATTCCCTTCTTGATCAGAAATAACCTAATGAATCTAAAAGTGATCAGAATAGCTCCTGATCAGACTGATTTGCTAACTGATCTGGATCTACACTGGTCTCCTATATCCCATACTGTAAAGTGTTGAACTGTAAAAGTGTTGTGTACATTTTTAAAGCTGTTTTCACATATTCTTATTTTATATTGAAGGCACTATGAAGATTTTGAAAAAAGAATTCCCAGAGCAGAAATGCTTGAATTGCAGGTAAAATTTTATCTGCTTTGAAATGTTTGTTACCATAATTTTACATCCAGTCTTCAGTAAGATCATTTAGATTTTTTGGTATGAAATATTGCACGAAATAAATAACAAGCTCATTTCTAAGATTTAAATGTTTTCATTGTCATTTTACTTTCCTATTAACCATTAAAATCTATATTGGAAGTATTGGAACTACACTGAAAGAAATATAAATTGTAAATTGTAGTAATTTTCTTATGTGAAATAGTATCTTCTAATCAAAGTAGTGTATTACAATCATTTGTAATCAATAGCAAATTAAGCACTACATTAAACCAACACTTTTTATTTTTTCCCTTTTTTACACATAATAAAAAAACTCTGTATTTATTATAACAGGACATAGCGTTTGGAGAGATTCAGAAACTTGATACAGAGTATGAAGCGAAAGTTTGTGGCAGCTTTAGAAGGGGTAGGTTCTTCACATTGCCAACTGGTTAAAAAAATTCTAAAGTTGATAATGTTCAGAGGCATAGCTGGAGCCAATTTGATATGGTGAATCCAATCTACAGGTGTCTGGGTGCATGCTGCCCAGAATATTTGGAAGGTGTAGATTGCAAATTGTGCATTTTGACTTACATTAGTAAATACCATTGAAATAAGGAGTTGTACTATTTTGGAGTACAATGGGGGAAAATTAGCATAGAAAATGATAAAAAGCTTGACAAAGAAGGTAGACTTTTGAGCAGAATATCAATGCCACTGATTTTGTGAGTCATACTTAAAATCAACAAAGTAGTAATTGTACTATATAGAATAATTGTTGAGTATTGTCAGGATAAAGTAATGGTTCAACAAACTCGTTCCCCTAAAAGAACAAATTTGTTATTGAACAATACTTTTCACAGAAAGCAGCTTTGGGTGTGACCACACCCATTGACCTCTTCCCTCTGGTTTGGATATATCTATATCTTTGTTCCAACTCTGAATACTCAGGGAACATAAGTGTATCAGAATAAGATTATATCTGGTCTTCAATCTAATGGAGAAAAACAGTGTGAGACTGAGTGGTAACATGGTTGTCTAACTCTTTATGGATATGGCTTTTATTCCATGTGCACTTTTGTAGATCCATATCATCCTGCATATTCTTGTAGTCTCATCAGGATATACACTGTTCAATTTTTATGTTCATTTGGGTTATTTCTGCAGGGCTGTTAATGGTCAGATGATAAGCTGAAATCAACTTATTTGGGCAAGTTTTGAAAACTTTTCACACACTTTTTTAATCTGCTTAAAAGCAGCATTTCTTCATGTGAGGTAACCCTTTTCAGCTGTTTCAGTGGTTTAAGCTGATTTCATGAAAATCTGTTCACATCCTGTTTCTGACCACAGTAAGCAGACATCATGGATATGCTGGCTGAACTTGATTTACACTGTCATCCATGGAATAAAAGTTGATTCCCATGGATTAAATGATCGCATCAGTTGCTTGAAAAAGATAATGATACATGTGTATGTCCATTTCAGGGGCGGAGTCAAGTGGTGATATTGATATCCTTCTTACACACCCCTCCTTCACGTCAACCTCCAAAAAGATGGTGGGATGATTATTGTATCTTTTTATTAAGTTTACAAGTTTTTAAAGCATAACTGTTGGATGTGTCTGAAAAAAATATGTAGAACACTTTGAGCTTAATTGATTTCTTTTTTGTTGATGCTCCCATTTAAAGAATATTGTTACTAGGAGATTTATTTCACCATTTTGAAATAAAAACAGCAGAGCTTCAATAAATGATAACACCATCTTACTGCATTGGATATAAAATTGTTCCAGAGACGGGAATATGTGATCGTTAAATCTGTAATGATTCAGTTTGCTTTCATTTTCTTGTACACATTTTGTATTAAGTTAACTTTTTGTATCAAAATCTGAACGTCAGAATTTTAAAGATATCTTGTATGTGTTATGTATTTGCAGCCAGATTTGCTGAAGAATGTAGTGGTACAGCTGGAGAAAATTCATTTTATAACGGACCGTCTGTCATTAGGGGACTCCAAGTTTATGGTATGTCTTCATCTTATCGTTTTGTGTTGTTTTCCCTCAAGTTGTAAAAGTCTTGCATATATATTTTATTATAATTAGGGAAAACTGTGACATATTGCCTAATCACTCTGTAAAACCAGTATTCAACAGGCAGTCATGGGACATTAGGTCCAGCACGTACCGCATACCGTTCCGTACCTCAGTTACTGTAGCAAGTCGATAGACGACATCAATGATAATGTCCAGACGGGCTGGACTAATGGGACATATGAAAAGCGGCTGATTATTATAGGTGGCTTCTAAATACAAAAAATATTCAAATCAAAAGCTTTTTTCATCTTCATTTCCTTAAGACATGTAGCTGTTAATACAGGCGTTGCTTAAGACAGATTTATGTGTATGCCAAAAGCATAGTTTTTTTCTTTGTTCTTTGTTTCACGTATAAAATGTATTGCTGTTAAATACATAGATGCTTGATTTCTGTGTAAAGTCAATTACTCTGAATATACGGTACATGTATCTATCTGGCACCAGTAATTGATAGGGGTTTTCACCAGTTGGGATATCTTGTATAGCATGCAGTACTCAGAGTAGCATTGTTTTACACAGTTTTTAATATCTTACAACAAGTTTTCTGTTTTAATAGGGTGTTTGCAAGCTTCCAGACAAAGACGGTACAAAGAATGCATACAGAAGAATAGATATTCGACTACTTCCTCACGACCAGTATTACTGTGCCTTGTTGTACTTTACGGGAAGTGACATGTTCAACAAGGATATGAGACATCACGCTCTGGAGAAAGGCTTCACATTAAATGAGTACACAATCCGTCCTGTTGGTAGCACCGGTAAGACACCAACTGTGTGTTCAGCGTAGAACAGGGTCCATGAAAATAAAACTGAGATTGGAGACCAGTCTCAAATCTCAAGTATCTGATTTGCGGAAATGGCGACCAGTCACCATTTCAGCCAATCAGATCTAGTTTAAGTTTTATGATCTTGGGGTCCTGATGTATCTGCTATTTTCATTATGAGATACCTTAGTTCTAAATTGAATCTTCACAATTTAACTTGTCCAAGTTATTAAGATTTGGTTTACATCGATACTTGTACAATTTAATTAGAAATTGTTAACAGTTTAATTTAATCTACATTTGGTTTTAATGTTGCTTGTTTTTTTAGGCACAGATAATTGATGTATTATCATCAATTTCAACAGTGCTTTTTTGCATACTGCCAGTAAGATAATTGAAGCAGATGAGAAAAGACATTATCAGTAGTGTTTATTTAGTCCTTTCCCCAATAAATGCCTTCTTACAGTATCTGCATGAATCACATTACATAGTTATCAGTTATTAATATGCTACTCTTTGTTACGATTAAGAACTAAATGGTCTTAATGCCGATGTTGAGACCATACATTTATTAGCTTTGAACAACCATAAGTTAACCCTTTCCTGTACAGACACACGTTAATTGCTAGGGCGAACAGTTTAGATCCAGATCTGCCGGCACATCCGTGCCGTCTGATCAGGATCTAAACTGTTCGCTTTTAGATTCATTAGGTTATTTCTGACCAAAATGCGACCAGTGCAGATCCTGATCAGACAGCACGGATGTGCCGGCTGATCTGGATCTACACTGGTCGCACTTGCGTAAAAATGCGTATCTATACAGGAAAGGGTTAAACTGTTGTTAACATACTTCAGGTGTTCCTGGGGAGCCGTTGCCTGTCACTTCAGAAGAAGACATCTTTGATTACCTCGAAATGGAATATAAAAAACCATCAGAAAGAAATGCTTGAAATTCCATGAACTGTAAAATCTGCATTTTAACTGTTGAAAATGAATTATGTGATCACATTAAGTTTTAAGCCTAATATCTGGTGTGTACTTTCTGAAATAGAGCTTTTTTTATTCCGATTGTAATTCTCAGGGCATATTTCTTCTCTAACTTAATTGATATGTTTATCATGTTACTGCTTAAGTTGTATCCAATTCAAAATGTTTATTCTATTTTGATATAAGGAGTTGAAGATTTAAAAACAAATCTCTTTGGAAAATAAGGAGTCTACAGGTGTTAATAGCCTCAAGTCTAACAATGCAGAAGATGTTAATCCGCCGAAGATGGTAAATTGTACACAGTTTAACATTGTGATATTGCAAATGCCAACAAATATCTCTCATTAAGAAATGTTGATGTAACTTGTACCATTTCTTCTCATTTAGTAGATTATGTAAGAAAGATTGATGAAGTATGTCTGTTTTGTCATTTGTGACCACCTGGTATGTGTGTTATTGACTAGATTATTAGGACATGTTGCATTAACGCATCTGTTTTTCATTAATTTGTCATTTTGTATTTTAATAAAAAGTCGCCCGCTTAAAAACATTTTTCTGTTTAACCCTTTACTATGCCTTTTTATGCCTGTGCCATCTGATCAGGATCTGCACTGGTCACTTTTCAGTCAGAAATACCTTAATAAATAAACAAGAGGGCCATCATGGCCCTGTATTGCTCACCTGAGTACAAAAGTACTTTCAGCTTTACCCCAGGGCCTACATTTAAATAATGCTGGTAAAGGGTCTCTTCACAATACTCTCTTTACAATACTCAACACGAAATATCTAAGGTCTAGTCGCATTAGTTTCAGAGAAAAATGATTATTTATGTTTTCCTATATAAATCAATGCAAACTAAGAGAACCCTGGGGCGTGGCCAATCTTGGCCCAGGGGACATAATTTGAACAAGCAAATTCGTTGAATTTATATCCCCCGCCGAGTACTGGTTATTACTAACACAACAGCTGAAGTCATAGGGCTTTATTTAGATATTTATTATGGATGGCAAAAAAGGTGAAAAAAAAACTTCAGATGGTGAAAAGGGTTGGGCAGCTCATAAGAATATAAAAATGAGACAAAAAGTCTTCAAGTTGTTGAAATGAAGAATGCAGTAGTAAAAATATAGTGCTGTATTTAAAAGAAATCTATGCAGAAGTTGCATAGAAGTAGCATATAAACGAATACTACTCTATATGCATAGTGCATAACTTATCAAAGGGCCATAACTCTGTGTTAAACGGTCAGACCAGAACAGGACAACAATATGGGCATCTTGTCTTGGTATTGATGGTTTCCATAGATTCCTGCTGAGAAATAGCAAGGAAACAAATACTGCTCTACAAGCAAAATGCATAACTTATCAAAGGGCTATAACTCTGTGTTAAAGGATCTGACTGAATCAAGATGACAATATGTGCGTCTCCTCTTGGTATTGATGGTTCCCAGAAAGTTTCATTAAAATCCATCCAGTAGTTGCAGAGAAATAGCGTGGAAACAAATTCTGCTCTATTTGCATAAGGTATAAGTTATCAAAGGGCAATAACTCTGTGTTAAACAGTCTGACCTGAACAAGATGACAAAATGGGCATCTCGTCTCAGTATTGATGTTTCAATCCATCGAGAAGTTGAAAAGAAATAGAGCGGAAACGAATACTGCTCTATTATGCATAAGTCATCAAAGGGCAATAACTCTTTGTTAAACAGTCTGACTGGAACAAGACAACAATATACACATCTCTTCTTGGTATTGATGGTTCTCAGAAAGATTAATTGAAATCCATCCAGTAGTTGCAGAGAAATAGAGGAAAAGAATACTGTTCTATAATATGCATTATGCATAAGTTATCAAAGGGCCATAACTGTGTTAAATAGTCTGACAGGAACAACAGGATGATATGCACATTTCCTCTTGGTATAGATGGTTTCAAGAAAGTTTCATTGAAATCCATCCAAAAGTTGCAGAGAAATAGCGCGGAAATAAATACTGCTATATATGCATAATGCATAAGTTATCAAAGGGCAATAACTCTGTGTTAAACAGTCTGACTGGAACAAGACCATGACATGCGCATCTCTTCTTGGTATTGATGTTTTCCAGAAAGTTTCATTGAAATCCATTCAGTAGTTGCAGAGCAATAGCATGGAAATGAATACTGCTATATATGCATAATGCATAAGTTATCAAAGGGCCATAACTCTGTGTTCAACAGTCTGACTGGAACAAAACGACAATATGCACATCTCCTCTTGGTATTAATGGTTCTCAGAACGATTCATTAAAACCCATCCGCTAGTTACAGAGAAATAGCGCGGAAACGAATACTGCTCTATATGCATAATGCATAAGTAATCAAAGGGCAATAACTCTGTGTTAAATGATCTGACCGAAACAAGACAATGATATGCGCATCTCCTCTTGGTATAGATGGTTTTCAGCAAGTTTCATTGAAACCCATCCGCTAGTTACAGAGAAATAGCGCGGAACAAATACTGCTCTATATGCATAATGCATAAGTTAATGAAGGGCAATAACTCTGTGTTAAATGGTCTGACCGAAACAAGACAAAGATATGCGCAACTCCTCTTTGTATAGATGGTTTTTTCAGCAAGTTTCATTGAAATTCCATTCAGTAGTTGCAGAGAAATAGCGCGGAAACGAACACTGCTCTATATGCATAATGCATAAGTTATCAAACAGCAATAACTCTGTGTTAAATGGTCTGACTGGAACAAGACAACGATATGCGCATCTCCTCTTGGTATTGATGGTTCTCAGAAAGATTCGTTGAAATCCATCCAGTGGTTGCAGAGAAATAGCTCGGAAACGAATACTGCCCTATATACATAATGCATAAGTTATCAAAGGGCCATAACTCTGTGTTAAATGGTCTGACCGAAACAAGACAACGATATGCGCATCTCCTCTTGGTATAGATAGTTTGCAGCAAGTTTCATTGAAATCCATTCAGTAGTTGCAGAGAAATAACGTGGAAACGAATACTGCCCTATATACATAATGCATAGGTTATCAAAGGGCCATAACTCTGTGTTAAATGGTCTGACCGGAACAAGACGACAATATGCGCATCTCCTCTTGGTACTGATACTTCCTACAGAGTTTCGTTGAAATCCATTCAGTAGTTGCAGAGAAATAGCGCAGAAACGAATACTGCCCTATATACATAATGCATAAGTTATCAAAGGGCCATAACTCTGTGTTAAATGGTCTGACCAGAACAAGACGATGATATGCGCATCTCCTCTCAGTACTGATACTTCCCAGAGAGTTTCGTTGAAATCCATCCAGTGGTTGCAGAGAAATAGCCCGGAAACGAATACTGCCCTATATACATAATGCATAAGTTATCAAAGGGCCATAACTCTGTGTTAAATCATCTGACCGGAACAAGACGACGATATGCGCATCTCCTCTTGGTACTGATACTTCCCACAGAGTTTCGTTGAAATCCATCCAGTGGTTGCAGAGAAATAGCCCGGAAACGAAATTCGGACGGACACCGTGACGACGTGACACCGTGACGACAAGACACCGTGACGGACGGACAACACCAAAACAATATCCCCCTCCTGATTTCATCGGCGGGGGATAACAAACTTGATAGATATCCACTAGACAATGCTACATAACAAATAACTAAGCTTAAGGCATTGAGGTTTCCAGTAAGAAGATTTTTAAAAATTGCCTTTTTTACATATTAAGGGCCCCCGGGGCGGGGCCAATATTGACCCCAGGGTTAACATTTAAACAATGTTGGTAAAGGGTCTCTTCACAATACTCAACATCAAATATCTAAGGTCTAGTCATTTTAGTTTCGGAGAAAAATGATTTTTCATGTTTTCCTATATAAATCAATGTTAACTAAGAGAACCCTGGGGCGTGGCCAATTTTGGCCCAGGGGACATAATTTGAACACACTTGGTAGACATCCACCAGACAATGCTACATACCAAATATCTAAGCTTTAGGCATTGAGATTTCAAGTAGAAAGATTTTTAAAGTTTGCCTTTTTCACATATTAAGGGCCCCCATGGCGACACAATTTTGACCCCAGGGCCAACGTTTAAACAAAGTTGATAAAGGATCTCTACACAATACTCAGCACCAAATATCTAAGATCTAGTCCTATTAGTTTTGGAGAAAAATGATTTTTCATGTTTTTCCTATATAACTATATGTAAACCAAGAGAACATGAGGGCGTGGCAGATTTTGGCCCAGGGGACATAATTTGAACAAATTTAGTAGACATCCATTAGACAATGCTACATACAAAATATCTAAGCTGTACGCATTGTGGTTTGTGAGAAGAAGCTTTTTAAAGATTTCCTATATAAGTCTATGTAAAATGAAGTGACCCCTGGGGCGGGGCCAATTTTGACCCCTGGGAAATAATTTGAACAATCTTTGTAGAGTTCCACTAGAGGGTGCTAAATGCCAAATATCTAAGCTCTAGGCCTTGTGGTTTCAGACAAGAAGATTTTTTAATGTTTTTCCTATATAAGTCTATATAAAATGAAGTAACCCCTGGGGCGGGGCCAATTTTGACCCCAGGGAAATGATTTGAACAATATTTGTAGAGTTCCACTAAAGGGTGCTAAATGCCAAATATCTAAGCTCTAGGCCTTGTGGTTTCAGACAAGATTTTAAAAGTTTTTCCTATATAAGTCTTTGTAAAATAAAGTGACCCCTGGGGGGGGGGGGGGGCAATTTTGACCCCAGGGAAATAATTTGAACAATCTTTGTAGAGTTCCACTAGAGGATGCTAAATGCCAAATAACTAAGCTCTAGGCCTTGTGGTTTCAGACGAGAAGATTTTTAAAGTTTTTCCTATATAAGTCTATGTAAAATGAAGTGACCCCTAGGGCGGGGCCAATTTTGACCCCAGGGAAATAATTTGAACAATCTTTGTAGAGTTCCACTAGAGGATGCTAAATGCCAAATATCTAAGCTCTAGGCCTTGTGGTTTCAGACAAGAAGATTTTTTAAGCTTTTCCTATATAAGTCTATATAAAATGAAGTGACCCCTGGGGCGGGGCCAATTTTGACCCCAGGGAAATAATTTGAACAATCTTTGTAGAGTTCCACTAGAGGGTGCTAAATGCCAAATATCTAAGCTCTAGGCCTTGTGGTTTCAGACAAGAAGATTTTTAAAGTTTTTCCTATATACTAGTAAGTCTATGTAAAATGAAGTGACCCCTTGGGCGGGCCAATTTTGACCCCAGGGAAATAATTTGAACAATCTTTGTAGAGTTCCACTAGAGGATGCTAAATGCCAAATATCTAAGCTCTAGGCTTTGTGGTTTCAGACAAGAAGATTTTTAAAGTTTTTCCTATATAAGTCTATATAAAATGAAGTGACCCCTGGGGCGGGGCCAATTTTGACCCCAGGGAAATAATTTGAACAATCTTTCGTTCAACTAGAGGGTGCTAAATGCCAAATATCTAAGCTCTGGGCCTTGTGGTTTCAGACAAGAAGATTTTTAAAGTTTTTCCTTTTGGTTGCCATGGCAACCAGAGTTCTGCATGGAATTGATTTCTTTGAACAACTTTGGAAGAGCTTCATGCAAGGAACATCAGTGGCAAGTTTCATCAACTTTGGCCCAGGGGTTTAAGAGGAGATGTTGTTTAAAGCAAAAATTGATGACGCACGACGGACACAGGGCGATCCTAAAAGCTCACCATGAGCACAAGTGCTCAGGAGAGCTTAAAAGTGCTGTATATGTTGACAGAGATTTATAGATCATTGGTTATTACTCTGAGAGCAATGGTCTTAATATTGCATCACACAGACCTAAGCAGGAAAGTTCAGTAGGTTATGACCAGCAACAAGAGGAATGAACACTGATTTATAATGCATCCTAATACATCTTAACATCTCAGGATTAAATATTAATATAGCTGAAGACAGGTAGAACTATTGGAATTTTGACACAGATCAGTCAGCATTTCCCTAACCAGCTGAACAAAATCTACACTGTTAGCTTTTTAGCTCACCTGTCACAAAGTGACAGGGTGAGCTTTTGTGACCGCCTGATGTCTGTCGTGCGTCGTCCGTCGTCAACAATTGCTTCAATTGACTTCTTCTCTGAAACGGCTTGGCCAATTTTGATGAAACTTGCCACGGATGTTCCTTGCATGAAGCTCTTCCAAAGTTGTTCAAAGATGTCAATTCCATGCAGAACTCTGGTTGCCATGGCAACCGAAAGGAAAAACTTCTTGTCTGAAACCACAAGGCCTAGAGCTTAGATATTTGGCATTTAGCATCCTCTAGTGGAGCTCTACAAAGATTGTTCAAATTATTTCCCTGGGGTCAAAATTGGCCCCGCCCCAGGGGTCACTTCATTTTGCATAGACTTATATAGGAAAAACTTTAAAAATCTTCTTGTCTAAAACCACAAGGCATAAAGCTTAGATATTTGGCATTTAGCACCCTCTAGTGGAACTCTACAAAGATTGTTCAAATTATTTCCCTGGGGTCAAAATTGGCCCCGCCCCAGGGGTCACTTCATTTTACATAGACTTATATAGGGAAATCTTTAAAAAGCTTCTTCTCACAAACCACAATGCGTACAGCTTAGATATTTTGTAAGTAGCATTGTCTAATGGATGTCTACTAAATTTGTTCAAATTATGTCCCCTGGGCCAAAATCTGCCACGCCCTAGGGGTCTCTTGGTTTACATATAGTTATATAGGAAAAACATGAAAAATCATTTTTCTCCAAAACTAATAGGACTAGATCTTAGATTTGGTGCTGAGTATTGTGTAGAGACCCTTTATCAACTTTGTTTAAAAGTTGGCCCTGGGGTCAAAATTGTCCCTGCCCCGGGGGCCCTAAATATGTGAAAAAGGCAAACTTTAAAAATCTTTCTACTTGAAACCTCAATGCCTAAAGCTTAGATAATTGGTATGTAGCATTGTCTAGTGGATGTCTACCAAGTCTGTTCAAATTATGTCCCCTGGGCCGAAATTGGGGACACCCCAGGGTTCTCTTAGTTTACATTGATTTATATAGGAAAACATGAAAAATCATTATTCTCCGAAACTAATAGGACTAGACCTTAGATATTTGGTGTTGAGTATTGTGGAGAGACCCTTTACCAACATTGTTTAAATGTTGGCCCTGGGGTAAAGCTGAGAGTACTTTTGTTCTCAGGTGAGCGCTATAGGGCCATCATGGCCCTCTTGTTCATTTGTTCAGTTAATTCTGACTAAAATGCGACCAAAGCAGATCCTGAATAGACGACACAAACCAGCCAGCTGATCTGGATCTACACTGTTGGCATTGCATAAAAATATGTAAACATGGAGGAAAGAGTTAAAGACTTGTTTGGTTAAGATCAGGGCCAAAGACAATAAAACTGAGACTAGAGACCATACTCAATTCTCAAGCATCTGACTGCAGAAAACTGCTACTAGTCTTGGGAAAAAAGCAAATGATGGAGTTCTGAGACCTCCAATTAACTTGCCATTTTTTGAACATACAATATATACACCATAACCCTTTCCTCCTTATATACGCATTTTTACGCATGTGTGACAAGTGAAGATCCAGATCAGCTGGCACATTCGTGCCATCTGATCAGGATCTGCACTGGTCTCATTTTAGTCAGAAATAACCTTATGAATCAAAAAGTGAACAGTACAGATCCTGATCAGATGGCACGGATGTGCCAGCTGATCTGGATCTACACTGTTCGCCCACACCAAAAAATGTGTCTATGGACGAAATGGTTAATATAGTCTGAACATTTTGAGAATGTGCTACAAATATGTTGATGTAGTTTTACTAACAAACAGCAAATAAAATATTCAGAAAAACCTGATTTGCAAAGAGCTATAAAGTAAGAAAGTTTATTTGGTCAATATCCATAGAAAATGACAATGTTGACAATATAAAATCTTCCACAGATAAGTTCTTAATATTGCATAACACAGATCTAAACAGCAAAGTTCACTAGTTCATTCTCAGGCAAATAGACCAATACTCTGGTAATGCAACTTAATAACATCTTACAGTGAACCTAAATATAGCTTAAGACAGGTGGAAATATTGGAATTTTGACACTTGAAATTTTCACTCTGCTACTAAAATTTTTGTTTCCAATTTTATCACTGAACAACCAGTGTATGAATTGTTCAGGAAAGATTGAATTTTAAGATGATATAAAGTTTGTGTCAAAATCTGGTTGATAACTGTAGAAAATCAAAGGTTAAAAACAGAATTTTAATGAAAAAAAAAAACCCAGGGCGGGGCCAATTTTGACCCCAGGGAAATAAATTGAACAATCTTTGTAGAGTTCCACTAGAGGGTGCTAAATGCCAAATATCTTAGCTCTAGGCCTTGTGGTTTCAGACAAGAAGATTTTTAAAGTTTTTTGTTAAGGTTGCCATGGCAACCAGAGTTCTGCATGGAATTGATTTCTTTGAACAACTTTGGAAGAGCTTCATGCAAGGAACACTTGTGGCAAGTTTCATTAACTTTTTAAGAGGAGATGTTGTTTAAAGCAAAAATTGACGACGCACGACGCACAACGGACACAGGGCAATCCTAAAAGCTCACCATGAGCACAAGTGCTCAGGTGAGCTAAAAATAAAAGCACTCTATCCACTCTATTCTGGATTGTTTTATCTGACTTAATAAAGGCAATTATCACTTAAGTAATCATACTTTTTAACTATGCACAAATTCTTACATAACAAAAAGTGTGTTTTCAAAAATAACACAAAGACTATATATACAAAATTTCAACTAGGCATATTTCACGAATGGTTTCATAACCTTAAAGATCTTTAGGACAACAAAATAGACATAATTTAAGTTTAGGCCTTTTTGTTGCAGCAAAAATGCTTTTGCAAGATTTTCCCTTAATAACACTACGCTTCTGACTGAGAGGACATTCTCCAAAACAAGGCCTACATTTAAATAATGCTGGTAAAGGGTCTCTTTACAATACTCAACACGAAATATCTAAGGTCTAGTCACATTAGTTTCAGAGAAAAATGATTATTTATGTGTTCCTATATAAATCAATGCAAACTAAGAGAATCCTGGGGCGTGGCCAATCTTGGCCCAGGGGACATAATTTGAACAAACTTGGTAGATATCCACCAGACAATCCTACATACCAACTATCTAAGCTTAAGGCATTGAGGTTTCCAGTAAGAAGATTTTTAACAAGAGCTGTCAGAGGAGACAGCATGCTCGACTATTCGAATCATTTGAAACAAATGCAATTTGAAGATTAAAACAATAACAACTATGGCCTTACATTCATGTGCAATCAGGAAAAATATTTACAAGTGAATGGTACGGGAGAAATTCTTTTCAAATAACAGAAATAATTCCTAAATGTACCATAAATATTAAACTGAATAGGGGAATAACTATGAAATATTTCTGAATTTGTTAGAAAACTTGTTAGTAATTTTTTATTAGAGACATTTACTTTTAGTCAAATATCAATCACTTCAGTAATGTTACAGAAAAAGAACTGAAATGAAAATATAATGTTAGTTTGAAGTTGATACCTTAAGTATTTGCAAAGTTATCGATGAAGTGCACTTAAGTGAAAATATAAGTGAAACTAGAAATGTGTCCATAGGACACGGATGCCCCGCTATGCATCATTTTCAGACACTCAAGCGCAATGATGGGAATAATACGCGATACACTGCCCTTTCATGGTGAACATTTGTGTCAAGTTTTTTTGAAATCCCTCCATTTATAATGAAGTTACAGCCTGGACAAGAAAATTCTATTTTTGGTAACAGTGACCTTGACCTTGGACCTTCAGGCTTGGGTATTGTGCGGACACACTGCCTTTTCATGAACATTTGTGCAAAGTTATTTTAAAATCCCTCCATTTATAACAAAGTAACAGCCAGGACAAGATAATTCTATTTTTAATAACAGTGACCTTGACCTTTGACCTACAGGCATGGGCATGGTACGTGACACACCGCCCTGTCATGGTGAACATTTGTGTCAAATTATTTTGAAATCCTTCCATTCATAACAAAGTTACAGCCTGGACAAGAAAATTCTATTTTTAGTAACAGTGACCTTGACCTTGGATCTACAGGCATGGGTATTGTGCGGACACACCGCCTTGTCATGGTGAACATTTGTGCCAAGATATTTTGAAATCCCTCCATTCATAACAAAGTAACAGCCTAGACAAGAAAATTCTATTTTTGGCAACAGTGATCTTGACCATTGACATACAGGCTTGGGCATGTACGTGACACACCGTCTTGATATGGTGAACAATTATACCAAGTTATTTAAAAACCCAATAAGAAATAACAAAGTTACAGAGCGGACACAATTTTGCAAGAAAATTCTATTTTTAGTAACAGTGACCTTGACTTTGGACCTACAGGCATGGGTATTGTACGCGACACACCGCCTTGTCATGGTGAACATTTGTGCCAAGTTATTTTGAAATCCCTCCATTCATAACGAAGTTAAGGGCCGACTGTATATTTTGCTTAACACAAAATGTAAGCGAAAAAGGGGCATAATTTGAAAAATATTGGAAGAAGGGTTATGGGTCTTGTTGGTTATGATGTAGATTTTGATGGTGAAAATATATTTCAAGTTTCAAGGCAATATCTCAATTAGTTTTAAAGTTAGAGGCAAAATGCATATTTTGCTTGACACAAAATATAAGAAACTAGAAATGTGTCCATAGGACACGGATGCCCCCGCTACGCATGTTTGTCATGGTGAACATTTATACCAAGTTATTTTAAAATCCAATAAGTAATAACAAACTCACAGCCCAGACAAGAAAATTCTGGTTTTAGTAAATGTGACCTTGACCTTGGACCTACAGGCATGGGAATGGTAATCCACACAACGCCTTGTCATAGTGAACATTTGTGCCAAATTGTTTTGAAATCGTTCTGTTAATAATGAAGTTATAGCCAGTACAAGAAATTTCTACTTTTTGTAACAGTGACCTTGACCTTGGACCTACAGGCACGGGTATTGTACACAACACATCATCTTGATATAATAAACATTTATACCAAGTTATTTTAAAATCCAATAAGACATAATAAAAACAGAGCAGACAAGAGTTTTATAAGAAAATTATATTTTTAGTAACAGTGACCTTGACCTCTGACCTTTAGGCATGGGTGTTGTACCGGACACATCGCCTTATCATGGTGAACATTTGTGCCAAGTAATTTTGAATGACCTTGACCTTGGACCTACAGGCATGGGTATTGTACGCGACACACCGCCTTGTCATGGTGAACATTTGTGCCAAGTTATTTTGAAATCCCTCCATTCATAAGAAAGTTACAGCCTGGACAAGAAAATTCTATTTTTAGTAACAGTGACCTTGACCTTGTACCTACAGGCATGGGTATTGTACGCGACACACCGTCTTGATATGGTGAATATTGATACCAAGTTATTATAAAATCCATTAAGAAATAACAAAGTTACAGAGCGGACAAGATTTTTCCAACAAAATTCTATTTTTAGTAACAGTGACCTTGACCTTGGACCTAGAGGCATGGGTGTTGTACGCGACACACCGCCTTGCCATGGTGAACATTTGTGCCAAGTTATTTTGAAATCCCTCTTTTCATAAGGAAGTTACAGCCCGGACAAGAAAATTCTATTTTTAGTAACAGTGACCTTGACCTTGGACCTACGGGCATGGGTTTTGTACGTGACACACCGTCTTGATATGGTGAACATTGATACCAAGTTATTTTAAAATCCATTAAGAAATAACAAAGTTACAGAGCGGACAAGATTTTTCCAACAAAATTCTATTTTTAGTAACAGTGACCTTGACCTTGGACCTAGAGGCATGGGTGTTGTACGCGACACACCGCCTTGTCATGGTGAACATTTGTGCCAAGTTATTTTGAAATCCCTCTTTTCATAAGGAAGTTACAGCCCGGACAAGAAAATTCTATTTTTAGTAACAGTGACCTTGACCTTGGACCTACGGGCATGGGTTTTGTACGCGACACACCGTCTTGATATGGTGAACATTCATACCAAGTTATTTTAAAATCCAATAAGAAATAACAAAGTTACAGAGCGGACACGATTTTCGAACATACACACACACTGACACACTGACACACCCACACACAGCCAGGGTGAACACTATATGCCCTTCCGCCATTACATGGCGGGGGCATAAAAAGGGGCATAACTTGAAATATATTGACAGCAGAGTTATGGGTCTTGTTGGTAATGATGTAGAATTTGATGGTGAATATATATTCCAAGTTTCAAGTTGATATCTCAAGTAGTTTATAAGTTATGGACCAAAGTGCATATTTTCCTTAACGCAAAATTTAAGTGAAAAAGGGGCATAACTTGAAAAATATTGGAAGCAGAGTTATGGGTCTTGTTGGTAATGATGTAGAATTTGATGGTGAATATATATTCCAAGTTTCGAGTTGATATCATAAGTAGTTTTCAAGTAATGGACCAAAGTGCATTTTTTGTTTAACGGACGCCGACGCCGACACCGGGGCAAGTAGGATAGCTGCCCTATTCTTCGAATAGTCGAGCTAAAAATTGCCTTTTTTGCATATTAAGGGACCCCGGGGCAGGGCCAATATTGACCCCAGGGTAAACATTTAAACAATGTTGGTAAAGGGTCTCTACACAATACTCATCATCAAATATCTAAGGTCTAGTCCTATTATTTTCGGAGAAAAATGATTTTTCATGTTTTCCTATATAAATCAATGTAAACTAAGAGAACCCTGGGGCGTGGCCAATTTTGGCCCAGGGGACATAATTTGAAGAGACTTGGTAGACATCCACTAGACAATGCTACATACCAAATATCTAAGCTTTAGGCATTGAGATTTCAAGTAGAAAGATTTTTAAAGTTTGCCTTTTTCACATATTAAAGGGCCCCCAGGGCGGGGACAATTTTGACCCCAGGGCCAACTTTTAAACAAATTTGATAAAGGTCTCTACACAATACTCAGCACCAAATATCTAAGATCTGGTCCTATTAGTTTTGGAGAAAAATGATTTTTCATGTTTTTCCTATATAACTATATGTAAACGAAAAGAACACGAGGGCGTGGGAGATTTTAGCCCAGGGGACATAATTTGAACAAATTAAGTAGACATCCATTAGACAATGCTACATACAAAATATCTAAGCTGTATGCATTGTGGTTTGTGAGAAGAAGCTTTTAAAAGATTTCCTATATAAGTCTATGTAAAATGAAGTGACCCCTGGGGCGGGGCCAATTTTGACCATAGGGAAATAATTTGAACAATCTTTGAAGAGTTCCACTACAGGGTGCTAAATGCCAACTATCTAAGCTCTAGGCCTTGTGGTTTCAGACGAGAAGATTTTTAAAGTTTTTCCTATATAAGTCTATGTAAAATGAAGTGACCCCTAGGGCAGGGCCAATTTTGACCCCAGGGAAATAATTTGAACAATCTTTGTAGAGTTCCACTAGAGGATGCTAAATGCCAAATATCTAAGCTCTAGGCCTTGTGGTTTCAGACAAGAAGATTTTTAAAGTTTTTCCTATATAAGCCTATATAAAATGAAGTGACCCCTGGGGCGGGACCAATTTTGACCCCAGGGAAATAATTTGAACAATCTTTGTAGAGTTCCACTAGAGGATGCTAAATGCCAAATAACTAAGCTCTAGGCCTTGTGGTTTCAGACAAGAAGATTTTTAAAGTTTTTCCTATATAAGTCTATATAAAATGAAGTGACCCCTGGGGCGGGGCCAATTTCGACCCCAGGGAAATAATTTGAACAATCTTTGTAGAGTTCCACTAGAGGATGCTAAATGCCAAATATCTAAGCTCTAGGCCTTGTGGTTTCAGACAAGAAGATTTTTAAAGTTTTTCCTATATAAGTCTATATAAAATGAAGTGACCCCTGGGGCGGGGCCAATTTTGACCCCAGGGAAATAATTTGAACAATCTTTGTAGAGTTCCACTAGAGGGTGCTAAATGCAAAATAACTAAGCTCTAGGCCTTGTGGTTTCAGACAAGAAGATTTTTAAAGTTTTTCCTATACAAGTATATGTAAAATGAAGTGACCCCTGGGGCGGGGCCAATTTCGACCCCAGGGAAATAATTTGAACAATCTTTGTAGAGTTCCACTAGAGGGTGCTAAATGCCAAATATCTAAGCTCTAGGCCTTGTGGTTTCAGACAAGAAGATTTTTAAAGTTTTTCCTATATAAGTCTATATAAAATGAAGTGACCCCTGGGGCGGGGCCAATTTTGACCCCAGGGAAATAATTTGAACAATCTTTGTAGAGTTCAACTAGAGGGTGCTAAATGCCAAATATCTAAGCTCTAGGCCTTGTGGTTTCAGACAAGAAGATTTTTAAAGTTTTTCCTTTCGGTTGCCATGGCAACCAGAGTTCTGCATGGAATTGATTTCTTTGAACAACTTTGGAAGAGCTTCATGCAAGGAACATCGGTGGCAAGTTTCATCAACTTTGGCCCAGGGGTTTAAGAGGAGATGTTGTTTAAAGCAAAAATTGACGACGCACGACGGACACAGGGCGATCCTTAAAGCTCACCATGAGCACAAGTGCTCAGGTGAGCTAAAAAGTGAACAGTTTAGATCCTGATCAGATGTGCCAGCTGATCTGGATCTAAACTGTTTGCCCTCGCAATAAAGGTGTATCTATGGAGGAAAGGGTTAACGTCTGTTATTGAACCACTTACTTAATTCTCTTCAGTTTCTGTGCATGCCTAGTTAAACTGATTCTAACTTCAAAGTGATCAAACTTCACACAAGTGATCAACATTTCATAGCATGTCCTGTAACTGATATTTTTATTTCTAAGTTATGTCTATCATTTATGCTTGTCCTTGGATATTTTCTTATGAAAACAATGGCCGTTTAATAAAATTTTTCAATTAATTTGAATGAACTATATTTACTGAAGTTATGCTTGCCACTCATTCAGAGTGTTTCTCATTCTGTATTTGGTTTGTCTTGATGGGACAGGGCGGAAACAATATTTCTTGTCTAAAAATGTAGTAAAATTCATATTGTCATTTTACAAATAAATGACTGCAAATAATTCTGTCTGTTTCTATAAATTATTAAATACAATAGCTATCTTTAGATCTGCCTTTGAAAGGGGCATTTAACAAGGCAGTTGTAACGACAGCAACATCCCCGCCGCATGCAGGAATGTTGGAAAGGTTATGGATGCTTAATTGCAAATTAACAAATATATCTCCAGCAGTTTGGAAGTTATGGAGCAAATATGAAAGACATGGTTCAATATGAACCTTCAAAGACAACTAGTGACCTTAACCTTCAGCCGGCCAGGTTGGAACATGGGATCTGCAGATCATCTTGGTGGAATGAACATTTGACTAAAGTTTGATAAAATTCATTGCAGGGGTTCAGAGGATATGAACCGGACACAATATACATAGTACAAATCTTCAATGACCTTGACCTTGAGCCAGCCAGGTTGGAACATGGGTTCTGCACATCATCTTAATGGGCTGAACATTTGATAAAAGTTTCATGATATTCATTCTAGGGGTTCAAAAGATATGAACCAGACACAAAATTTTTGTGTCTGGGTCATCTTTTGAACCCCTAGAATGAAAATGCATAGTTCAAATCTTCAAACATCACTGGTGACCTTGACCTTGAGCTGGACAGGTGGGAACATGGGTTCTGCACATCGTCTTCATGGGCTGAGCATTTGACTAAAGTTTCATGAAATTCCTTCTAGGGGTTCAGAAGATATGAACCGGACATGAAGTACATGGTTCAAATCTTCAAACAGCCCTGGTGACCTTGACCTTGGGCCAGCCATGTTGGAACGTGGGTTCTGCACATCGTGTTCATAGGCTGAGCATTTGACTAAAGTTTCATGATATTCATTCTAGGGGTTCAAATTATATGAACCAGACACAAAATACATAGTTCAAATCTTCAAACATCACTGGTGACCTTGACCTTGACAGGTGGGAACATGGGTTCTGCTCATCGTCTTCATGGGCTGAGCATTTGACTAAAGTTTCATGAAATTCCTTCTAGGGGTTCAGAAGATATGAACCAGACATGAAGTACATGGTTCAAATCTTCAAACACCACTGGTTACCTTGACCTTGAGTCGGCCATGTTGGAACGTGGGTTCTTGCACATCGTCTTCATAGGCTGAGCATTTGACCAAAGTGTCATGAAATTCCTTCTAAGGGTTCAGAAGATATGAACCGGACACGAAATACATGGTTCATATCTTCAAACAGCACCTATGACCTTGACCTTGAGCCGGCCAGGTTGGAACATGGGTTCTGCACGTCGTCTTGATGGGGAGAACATTTGAGTAAAGTTTCATGGAATTTCATCTAGGGGTTGAAAAGTTATGGACCGGACACGAATTGTGCGCGCACGGAAGGACGGATGGATCAAGACCATTCCTATATCCCCCTCCCCGCTATGCCGTGGGGGGTAATAATCTGCAAAAAGTTTAGGCATACTTGCAAAAGAAAGTGTTGAATATATTGGCAGTCACAAAGGAGCAAACTAGAATAGAAGAAACAAACAACAATTAATCTACAAGGGAAGGAAAACAGAGATGACAGTATAACATAATTATATACTCCCTGTCAATTAAAAGTTACCACTAACTACCAGCTGTAAGTGATAAATATAAATGGCTTCATAAGTTTTACTTAAGACAGAATTTGAAACAATTACTATAATCAAGATCAGAAACACGCTTTCGGTGTTTGTAACCTTAAGCCTGTTTCCGGCAAATCACACCGCTGCCTTTTGCTAAAATAATCTCAAACATTGACCAACTAAACAGAGGAGTGTGTGCCTTGAAAGAAATCATTAAAAACTTTCAATTTCTTAGTAAATTTTCCATGATTGTTCAAGAAAGATAAGACACCCTTTAACACCTTTTTCCCCTTGGCTTTTATGCTATTTTGTTGATGTTGATTTTATTGTTTCTATAAACTATTGAGCTTTTCAATTTTGGCAGCATTAAAAGCCTGTTAAGACAGTAAGTTTACCCAAAATTGCAAGAATGTACTTGTGCTATTTTCCTTACCGAATGGTTCCAATTTCAACCATATATGAATGGTTCCAATTTCAACCATATAAAAGCTACAGTAAAACTGGTAACTTTCTATTGATTTCAGTATAGTTAACAGCTGGAGTGACTGAAAAAAAAAGAGGAGCTGTTGGTCTACTTATGGTTTAGTGTTAGTTGGCCTACTAAATTCCTAGCTTTTTACTGGTGAAACATTGGACTAGTCAATTTCTAATTTGTCCCCTTTTTTCAACAACAGGCATTACAATTTGCAAAATTTACTGTAGATCATCCTGTTCAACCACTAAAGTTGTCCATGATGAATTACTGAGCATTTGTGAACGGTACACCATGTATGCTGCCAGAACAGGGTCTACACCATTTGCAATTAAGTAATTAAATTCCTGCTTAACATGCCTGGTTAAGACTGTTAAAAAGCTCATGTAACTGGCTATTATAGCAATGAAAATCCTTGTACTCACTTATCCTCTCACAGTCTTATTTAACTATACTCCATATATACACATTATCGCATGTGCATGTAGTGTGGATTCAGATCGGCGGGCACTGTTAGCTTATTGGTCAGAAATAACCAAAATCAAAATGTGAACAGTGCAGATCCTGATCAGATGGCACAGACCCTGGATCTACACTGTCCACGCCATAAAGGTGTATATATGGAGGTAAAGGTAAGCTGCAAGATAATGCACGGTTTCACACCAGTACTGTTGCAGATAGTGACACTGCATATTAATAATCAACTTGTGTGACCAATTACTAGTGTTATAATATTTTTGCCCTTCTCTTGTTTTAGTCAAAATATTTACTTGCGGCCAATGCAACATAGAGGGAAATTAATGGTCCAAAACCATTTGGGACAGTGCCGACGTATGCCGGCTAAATTACATCCCATTTATTGATGGCTCCACGTTACCTGTGCTGGAAACATGGAACATTGTGAGTGCTTTACATAAATTACAAACACACTGTTCAATGCAATTATTTTATTCATGTTATCAGAATAATATACAACTTACAGTCTCAATTACCAGAGGAAAATGCTAGGCATTCAGTCATTTAACAGACAAAATAATGAAAGGATTATCTCCCCTACTTCAAAAGGTAGCTTCTGCAATGAGCACTAACACTTTGAAGTCAATTCAAGATTTATCACATATTGGGAAAAGACAATGGTACTGCATCAAATTAACATCAGGTAAACACTAACATATTTTATAGTATACTGTCTTTGTTTCAGTTTCATTTAAATGAAGTCTGTGATCATTACATCTACACAATATATACTGCACACAGTGTTTTATCCAGAAATATTCAATTACCAATTTTATTTTCTTTGTAACCCTTTACATAGCACTAAACAACATTAAGTTTACAAGACACTGTGACCAATAACTTAATATTTCTTTTAATCAATTTTTATGCATTTTTTCATATTTTTAGATTCATTTTGTATGCAGCATCTTTCTATACACATTTCTCTGATTTTTAAAACATGCAAAATCTGTATTTCTAACTAAATCACCAAGCATTATTATTATGACAAAAACCCATTAACGTTACAATCAATTTTTAAAAGAATAATTTTAGAAATCGAGAACAATAAAGACTGTTGATTTCTACTCTCTACACCAATTTCAAAGTTAACATGTTGGAAAATGGAAGAATATAGATGCAACAAAAATCAGAATAATGACAAGGTGATAGACACTAAATCCAGTTTGTGACGGGCTCTAACGTACAAGAGGACAACCAGACATCCATAGCAAGCTATTCCACAAACAAAACACCACCATCTGCGTTAACAACAGTCAACATCTCCACTACCCCACAAGTCATTTGCTCCAGTTCCACATCTGAAAGAAAAGGGTTGAAGGTTATAAAGCTGAGATTGGAAACCAGTCTCAAATCTCAAGCATCTGATCGGCTGAAATGGCAACTGGCGACCAGTCACCATTTCAGCCAATCAGATGCTTGAGAATTGAGACTGGTTTCCAAGCTCAGTTTTATAACCTTGGGCAAAGAATATATTTAGTTACCACTTATCTCTCACATTTATGCTGAAAGACATTTGCCAACCAGCTGCATGCTGAATGTTACAGGTGATATTGCATGGAGTCTCAACTTTTCAATCAAGTTTACTTTACTGTATTCAAAATGCCAGAGATGGCAATTTACATGTATTTCAAAACATAACAAGGCAGTCGGAATGACAGCAATATCCTTTGCCGCAGATTTGAATGTGGGAAAGGTTATGGATGGTTAACAGCAAATTAAACAATAGACACATGTTCTCGAAAGCATGCAACTTTCATGAAATTCCTTCAAGGCTTTTCAAACAAGAGGGCCAATTGGCCCTAAATAGCTCACCAGTCAAACTTGACCTAGATATCATTGACATAAACATTCTGACCAAGTTTGAAGAAGATCGGACCAAAATTAAGACTGCTAGAGTGCAGACAAGATTTTTATATAATTTGACCTAGTGACCTAGATTTCAAGGTCACATAACCCATTTTTAAACTTGACCTAGATATCATCGAAATATACTTTCTGACCAAGCTTGAAGAAGATCCAACCAAATTTAAGACCTCTAGAGTGCAGACAAGCTTTTTCCTTAATTTGACCTACTGACCTAGTTTTAAGGGTCACATGACCCAGTTACGAACTTGATCTAGATATCATTGAGATAAACATTCTGACCAAGTTTAAAGAAGATTGCACCAAAATGAAGACCACTAGAGTGCAGACAAGATTTTTATATAATTTGACCTAGTGACCTAGATTTCAAGGTCACATGACCCAGTTTCAAACTTGACCTAGATATCAATGAGATAAACATTCTGACAAAGTTTCAGAAAGATCATACCATAATAAAGACCTCTACTGTGCAGACAAGCTTTTTCTTCAAATTAACCTACTGACCTAGTTTTAAGGGTTACATGAGCCCGGTACGAACTTGATCTAGATATCATTGAGATAAACATTCTGACCAAGTTTAAAGAAGATCACACCAAAATTGAGACTGCTAGAGTGCGGACAAGATTTTTCTGTAATTTGACCTAGTGACCAAGATTTTAAGGTCACATGACCCAGTTTCGAACTTGATCTAGATATCAATGAGATAAACATTCTGACCAAGTTTGAAGAAGATTGGATAAAAATTATGACCGCTATAGTGCGGACAACAATTGTGAACGGACGACGGACGAAGGGTGATCACAAAAGCTCACCCTGTCACTATGTGATAGGTGAGCTAAAAACACCACTGGTGACCTTGACATTGAGGTGGCCATGTTGAAACATTGGTTCTGCACATCGTCTTCATGGGGAGAACATTTGACTAAAATTTCATGAAATTCCTTCTGAAAAGTTCTGGACCGGACACGAAATATGCTCAAACACCACAGGGGGCCTTGATCTTGAGCCAGCCAGGTTCGAACATGAGTTCAGCACATCATGTTCATGAACTGAACATTTAACTTAAATTTCATGATACTCATTCCAGGGGTTCAGGTTCATGAACTGAACATTTCACTTAAGTTTCATGATATACATACACTGTATACAGCTGAGACCTCTCTTAAAAGTTAGTCTTAACATTTTGAGAATGTGCTACAAATTTGTTGTTGTTGTTTTACATACAGTGAATAAAATATTCAGAAAAGCCTGATTTTCAAAGTGCTATAAAGTAAGAAAGTTTATTTGGTCAGTATCCATAGAAAATGACAAAATTTACACTATAAAATCTTCCAGAGCAAAGTTCTTAATATTGCATAACACAGATCTAAGCAGCAAAGTTCACTAGGTAATTGACCAGCATCCTAACAACATCTCAAGATTGAATCTAAATATAGCTGAAGACAGGTAGAAATATTGGATTTTGACACTTAAAATTTTCACTCTGCTACTAAAATTTTTGTTCAAATTTTATCACTGAACAACAAGTGAATGAATTGTTCAGGAAAGATTCAATTTTAAGATGGTATAAAGTTTGTGTCAAAATCTGGTTGATAACTGTAGAAAATCAAAGGTTAAAAACAGAATTTAAATGAAATTTTTTTTTAATCCCCAGGGTGGGGCCTCTGGGCAATTCAAGAACATGATTTTAATAATTTGAGTAGAGATCATCAATATTAATATTCATACCAAATTTGATGACAATCGGACAAAAAAATGTGACCTCTATTGCGTTTTGCTTTAATCTGACCTAGTGACCTTGACATTGAGCCGGCCATGTTGGAACATTGGTTCTGCACGTCGTCTTGATGGGGAGAACATTTGCCTAAAGTTTCATGAAAATTCCTTAGGGGTTGAAAAGTTATGGACCGGACACGAAATGTGCGTGCACAGAAGGACGGACGGATAGACGGATGGATGGAGACCATTCCTATATCCCCCAGCCGCTATGCGGCGGGGGATACAAAGTTTGTTTTTATGGCTGTAGCTGGTACCATTTTAAATGCTTTTTAAAAATTTTAGAATACATCCCTCAGCTTTTTGAAAAATGCAAAATATAAAACATGCACAACTAGAATTATCACTGAAAGTGATTAAATACCCCCACATGTGTGCTTGATACTTGAACTGGGAATGCTTCGAATCAATGGCATAATGTGCCCCACCTTCAATCCAAAGTGTTGTCTTCACAGTAGCCACATAAACAGCAATTTTCATCACAATATCTCATTCCTTCTAAATTTATTGAGCATAAATGGTTTGAATATGTCAGTAACAGTGACCTTTACTTAACTTTTATCAAACAACTGTGTGCCAAAAAATTGTTTATATATGTTAAGGTTTTTATGAGAAATCATCCAGAAACCAGTTTTTCTATTTTTAGTAACAGTGAACAGTGACCTTGACCCCATCAGGCCTAATTTCAATACAAAGTTTCGTCTTCACAGACACTACCTATATAGCAATTTTCATAACAATATCTCATTCCGAACCAAAGTTATTGAGCATATAGTTTTTTTCTATTTTTAGTAACAGTGACCCTGACCCCACAGGCCTTACTTTGAATCTCAAAAGTCATCTTCACAAAAACCACCAATACACCAAATTTCATTTAAGAATCTCATTCCAAGCTATAGTTACTGAGTGGAAATGAAGTTTTGAAGTTTATATAACAGTGACCTTGGCCTTGAACCCATAGGCCCCAAAGTCAAACCTAACCTGTATCTTATGTTACATTTGTGTCCCAAAAAATAATTAAACACTATGAAGTATTTCATGAGTTATCGTCCAGAAACAATTTTTCTATTTTAAGTAACAGTGACCTTGACATTGACCCCACAGGCCCCAAAGTCGAACTTGACCTGTATCTTTTGATGTTACATCTATTTACTAAAAAATGGATTTAATCTGTGAAGTGTTTCATGAGTTATCATCCGGAAACCATTTTTCTATTTTTAGTAATACTGACCTTGACATTGACCCCACCAGCCCTAAATTCGAACTTGACCTGTATCTTGTGATGTTACACCTGTGTACCAAAAATTTTTAAAATAGTTGATACCTTTCAGGAGTTATCGCCCGGAAAGCATTTTTCTATTTTTAGTAACAGTGACCTTGACACTGACCCCACCAGCCCCAAAATCGAACTTGACCTGTATCTTATGACGATATACCCCATGTACCAAAAATTATTTAATTCTCAAGAGCCTTTCATGAGTTATCATACGAAAACGAATAATCCGACCGACCGACCGACAAGCTCACTCCTATATACCCCCTCAAACTTCGTTTGTGGGGGTATAACTATATATCAACTTCTGCTCTGTTTAGTCTGTCATCTTAATCATTGTTTCCAGTTTTCAACCATTTTGTGTTGATCAACAACCTTTTCTCCATAGACTGGTCTTTTATTGCATAGATGAACAGTGTAGATCCAGATCAGCTGGAACATCAGTGTTGTCTGATCAGGATCTACACTGTTAACCTTTAAATATATCAGGTTATTTCTGTCCAAGAAGTGAACAGTGTAGATTGTGATCTGTGCCCAAGGTTATAAAACTGAGCATGGAACCGAGTCTCAAATCTCAAGCATCTGATTGGCTGAAACGGCGACTCGTCAGATGCTTGAGATTTGAGACTGGTTTCCAATCTCAGTTTTATAACCTCCAACCCAGACACCATGGATCTGCTTGATGCTCTGGATCTGTTTGCCCAAGTGATAAAAGGTGTATATATGGAGTAAAAGGTTTGATCTCATGTCTGCATCCATGATAACCTCCAGACATGTACCTCTGTTCAAATCCCAGATACCTTCTTCAAATCAGAATGCATCCATCAAAATAATTTAGGATAGAACTAGTTTTTCAATGCAAGCAAACTGAATCATTCACAAATACCATCTACATCACAACATCAACACTACATCATACCATCACCTAGAGTTCTACGCCACAACAGTAACCCAAGATCTAGTTATACCTTTTTCTTGTCACTCACCCCGGATTCGTTTATTTCCTCCGAATTCGGGGTTTCCATAGAACTCCACATGCCCTGCAAGGCATCTCCATTCCCAAACCCAGTTGATGGGTAAGGACCTCCATTAAACAATGGCATTGGCGGTAACCCAGAACTCTGCAACACAATGTACAATTTAAAATTTAATTTGTTTAATCAAAAACTCGCTATTCAGTCAGTTTTGTAAGAATTCTACATGCAGTGACATAACCTCAAGTTAAAGTTTCAACCAAATCAGACATCTAAGTACAGTGATTCTAAACAATATTCCTGTTGAACACTGCATGACCAAAACATTTTGTGATCACCTCTCAAGTACTGCAGTATCATTGTGCCTTAAATGAAAACCCATCATTATTGTTGTGTACCTGTTTGGTCAATAACATTTGTTTTTAAAATACCAGCGCTCTCTTTCCAACATTATACAATATTTTACTATTCCGTTGCTCCATGGAATATAGCTTCCCAGTCAATCCCATAGCAACCAGTACAGATCCAGATCAGTCTGCAGATCTATGCAGTCTGACCTACATCTACACTTCATTTTCAGATTTATTACATTACTTCTGATGAATTTCAGTGAACATGATCAGACTGCATGAATGTGCAGGCTGATCTGGATCTACACTGGTTGCTACTGTGATAAAAGGCATCACCATGAAGTAAAGGACTAAACCACACATCTTAAATGTTGTAATACATGTACTGTAGTATCATTTTATTTCACAGTTTCATGCAATTCATGCAGTTGAAATATTCTCAAAAGCTTTAACATGGATATATTTTGCTGGGTCTTGATTTTCACCCTTTTTTCCTATAATTAAATATGCACAAAGAATAATTAAATTAAAACAGTGAACAAAGTACAAATGCATTTTGTTGCAACAAGTTTTACCTGAACATATTGAGGGAACTTGTGGTCATTCAGATCATCCGATGGTCCCGCATCATCCATATTGGATAAATCTCCAGTAGGACCTGGACTGGTGGACATGGCCCCGCCTGCAATCACTGATGTTGAGATGACAGAGGTCTGCATTGAGGCCGATGATAGCCCGGGAGAGCCCATCTTCGGATTCCAATCCATGTCTGAATTAAGTACAAGGATTATCAGTACATAAAACCAAGGCTACTCATTTAAATAAATCTTCCAACATTACAATTACTTGTTTTAAAACTGGAACTACTTACACAATTAGCCATGTTGTTTTGTGGTACAGATGTGAAGGTAATATTCTGAAGAGAAAAACCTCATCCATACTTTTTCTTAATAGTATTTTAACAATTCCATCAAAAGAATGCAAGATAGTATGAGCATGTATAAACAAAGGTGGTGTATGTATAACGTAACTACTGTCCAAGAAAGACATGAACAGAACTACTGTCCAAGAAAGACATGAACAGAACATCCCTTCTAACCATTTCTTTTAACTCATGAGCTGCCCCCATTATCTGCTACCAAAATATGAGGATTTTTCAAACCCATTCATAGATTCCACCCCCACCATGGCCCAAAAAATGGCAATGACAACTTCAATCAACAGTGAAAAAAGCCCTGTCCAAATAAAATGGCAGTAGCAGCATCCATAAGCAGTGAAAAAAGCCCTGCCTTAAAAAAAGAAAAGAAAATGCACTTACTGCTATGGAAATTCCAGTATGACTCTCCAAAGTCAAACCCTGTACTCATGGGGGGCCCCGGAGTCTTCCTCATGGTTCTCTCTCCTCCTATAGGTCGTGGTGGACGACGGTCTTCTAAACCTGGCCGTATCAGATCTGGCATGGGTGGTGTAGAGGAGGCGAGAGGTGATGCAGCTCGTGGTGGGCCTATGGGAGTCGGTGATGTTCCATCTGTAACATTAACATATATTGTTTGAAGCAGGGGTACATGTATAAAAAGTTTGCTGCAAGTCATTCTCAGTAACTTTCAAATGTTATGTTGAATATTATATTTAAGTTTAAGAGCAAGAAGGTATTTCTTACCTCTAGGTAGCATCCCTCCTACTAAGGGTGCACTGCTTGGTCTTCCATGGGTTGCCATCGGTGAGTAAGGGCGTGGAACAATTGGTGGAGTGAACCCTGGTCCGAGACCGGGACTTCCGGGAGCCTGATTCTGCACAGCTGCAAACTGATGAACCAAGTTCGCCATGTTCTGGTAAAACTCTTGTGGGTTAGTTGACATGCTGGTCAATGGATCTTGCCCTGGAATTGGACTTGAAGTTGGACCAGACACATTTACCTGACCTGGACCCATGTTGTTAAAAACTGACAACAACTGCTTGGCTAATTCTTGCTGGTAAATAGGAGGCATGGCAAATCCTCCACCAGGAAAATTTGGTGGTCCTCCGGGAATTTGAAACTGGTTACCGATGTAAGATCGCGATGTGAAGTCGGGAGCATTAGGATTCAAAGAGCTGTTGATCTTCGGTAGGGTCATTGGCTGATTGGGTGTCGTATACTCTTCCTTCTGATTGGCAGCACTCTGAGGGTCGAACCCTGAACTGTTGGAACGTGGTGACAGACCAGCTGTACTGGACTGACTAGATCGCGGTGACATGTTTGGACTCTGGTTTGGGAATGACTGGGGTACTAGTGGCCCCTGGAAACCTGGGAAACCCTGTAATCCTTGCATCTGCATGTTCATGTTGTTCAAATCCATCATCTGTGGAGAGATGGGCATGGCTGGTGCCCTAAAGCCTGGATTCATATCCATTGCAGTCATCATTCTCGGTCCCATTGTCATCTGCGCTTTGAACCCTGGTGCCTTCGCCTGTAGAGCAGGATCTGGAGAATTAGGTTCTGGTGACATAACCGAACTTACAGAATGAACTACCCCAGCGGCAGCAACACTAGAATAATTCATCCGCTCATTCATACCATCTTCTCTCTTCCCTAGCAACTGCTCGGCAGCATTGCTGAAGAAGTTATCAAATGGTGAAAACTCGCCTGAAGATGACAAGTTCAAGCTGTTATTGGCTGATGTCACAGTCTGTGTTGTGATAGTGGTAGTGGATTGGTTAGGTACTATTGGCAGTGGTTGTGGCTCGTGTTTGTGCGATCCTGCACCTCCAGGTCGCTGAAGCAATTTGACTGTGCCAGGAACCAACTTCCCTTGGTGACTGCCTCTGTTACCATGGTGCTGCATGCGTCCATCTTGCCTTACACTGAATGACTGAGGAGAAGCTGGTATAGGGCCCGGTATACTTGACATGGTGACAACACTTGGAACTGTGTGTGGACTACCAAATCCTCCACGGCGCTCGCCAGAAAACAACTGCCTTGTGACGTTGGACTTATCACCAGACATTGGACCATTCATAGCAGTAATTGGAACAGAATAAGGAGCACCTGCTGGAATAGGGCCGGTATTTCTTCTCGGAGACACTGAACCTGGTGCTGGTGAGCTTCCCCAAACCATGCCTGGGCTCGGACCACTAGGACCTGAACCTGATGATCTGCCTGCATTACCACTTGACAAAGCAGCCTGCTGCTGTAACCTAGGTGCCAGAGTCTTATTGGATGACTTCTGTTGTGAAGTACCTGTTTGATTTGGAGTACCAGTACTCGGCATTGTATCTGACGGTGGGATGAAATACAAGCTCTTGTTTTCTGCTGGTGGTTTCTGCTTAGCCTTAGGAATTATTTCTGTCAACTCCTTGTCTGGATCGGTGATAAGGGCAGTGATCAGAGCATGTGCCTGTCGTGTAGCCTCAGCAGACCCTCTGTAAATAACAAGATTACAATATAATTGATTACATGACATTTTCTTACAGAAATGAGCCATAACATCTCATTATGATAAAATAAACTACTGGTTTGAACATCTAATCTTTACATTTAAGTCTGATGAAGCAGTATGAGCTGGCAAATAGAAAGATGGAAGAACAATGTAAATTCTATACCAGTCTTATTCTAGAGGAAGGCAAGAAGGTATAAACAGACTAAATTTTTGTGTAACATTTTCTCATAATGGGTTCAACAAGTTGTCTAAGACTTGACCCCAAGATCATAAAAGAGAATGAAAACCATGAAGACCAATCAAAAAACACCTTGTTTTAGCAAAACACATGACTAATAAATCTGCAATATCCATCATCCATTTCTGGTAAAGATTTTTTTTTTTTAGAAATCATTGTCTAATAATATTAAACTACTAACTTGATTGTAATGGTTCTGTCACCAGAGCCCTTATTCTTCTCCACATCAATGTTTGCGCCGGACACCTCACGGATAGCATTGATATTACTTCCACCTCGACCAATTACTCGACTGATTGCTGAAGCTGGTACCTGCACTTTCTTTGATCTGCAAATATAATGCCAAACCAAACATAATGAAAAGAAGACACTAAGTTGAGATTAAAAATCCAAGTCTTACATTGTTTACTTATAGTAAATGTTATTGCAACTCCTATTCTTATTTTAAAGGTATGAACCAATAAATTTCACGTGAGGTAATTGCACCAGATCTATTTCTGTCAAGAAATAAAGGTAAATTAATTTCTTTACCAGCATACAAGATAAACTTACTTTCGAATGACTTCTTTCCAACCATCTTCCTTCTTCTGTCCACGTTTTGGACTGTTGACAAGCCCTGACGAGGTCTTCACCGACAGCATGCTGGGGTTGCTGGCTTCCTGGGCCTTCTCATAAGGTGTCTTTTCTCTAAATAATGCAAAAAAAACCTCGATCAACGTGATTATTTTCACTTCTTAGCATTTAAAATGGCCATTTCAAGACACTCCAACCCAACTTTTTTAAAAATCACTCCTGCTCCCTTATTAATAACTTTTCCCTATTGATCATTAAATGTTACGAATTATTTCACACTAAAGTACTTCTAGTGTTCCAACCTTTATTCAAAACAAACATTCAAATTACTTTAGTCCAAGAATGTGGCTAACATCCCATGCTTGACCTGCTCAGTCTGCATATCTGTGGAGTCTAATCTAAACCTATACTGGTTGCTGTTAGATTTATTAGGTTACTTCTAACGAAGAAGCAACCAGTGAAGATCCTCAAGTGGAGGCTGATCAGGATCTACACTGCTTGCACATGACAATTGCCATATTTATGCAGTAAATGGTTTACATGTAATTGACATTTTGATAAAACATTCTAAAAGATACTTCTAAGGGCAACAACACTCTTCGGGTACTTACACCTGATTGCTTTTAGTTTTATCTCCAGTTTTCCTAAGTTTTTCCACATCCCTGTCCGAAATTGAAGGGAGATTACCAAAGTCATCTAAATCACCAATTGCTGAAAAAGAAAAACAACCTACTTGATCCATTTATTCTAACTCACAAAAAGATGTGGTCTATTAACTTAAAGTGGCCACAAAGAGAGGACTTAATAAGTTCTGTATCACTTTAATAAACAGCTAACAGCAAGTCATCATTGTGCATTTCAGAAATAGCTGAATATTTATGCTAAATTGTGGATAGAAAAAGGTCACTAACAACAGGAACAGACCTGTTGTACAATTCACTGGGCCCTTCTCTCCTTTCTTCCTCCTGTTACTGGATGTTAACCTTCCTTTACTAGTTGACTCATTCTCCGCAGGAGCCCTCATTGGCCCTGATCCCAGACTGGGCGTTCTCTCTTCCGGACTTCCTCCTTTCACCACAACCTGCTGGGATTGATCCTTATCACCCTCTTTCTTATTCTTGCGATTTTTCTTGGACTCTGTTCTAGAAATGCTCTCTGTCTTGTTATTTCTGGGGGTATTATCTTGTTTATTATTTCGTGGATCCTTGTTTTCATCCTGGGTCAGTCTGTCCTCTTCCAGATTAATCATATCCGACTCGTTCTTGCTGTTACGCTTCTCAGATTTCTTGTTCTTGCCCTTTGCCTTTGAATAAATTGGTGCAGTAACCGTAGGGAGTGTCAAACCTGTCGACACAGAACATTTAATTGATATCCTAAGATAGCAATGTTTTCATTCCTGAATTTATAGTCATCATAAACAGATAATCTTATCTTGAAATTCCTCTGATTTCTGATATAGAATTAATCCAAGATTCTGGTCAAAACATTGTGTCTATCTTGTTAGCTTCAATTAGCTATCACTATGCACAATTTTCATATAAAACTCAAGAAAATTATAAGCTATAATATGGCATAATTATTTACAAAATGCCATCAAAAATCATGACATCTGCCTTTGTGGTTGCTAATATGATGTCAAACAATCCTGTTAAGTATCGAAGCTGTAGCTTTAATAGTTTCTTGGAAAAATGGACTTAAATAAAAATTTAACCAAAGTGAGCATGACAACAGGCATGATAAATGCAGAGGAAGCTATGGCATTAGTTTCTCTATCATCAGCACACAAACTTGTCATCTGATACAACTGCAAAATAAGAGTCATTGCCGTAATGCAAGGCTGACACTCAAACCGTACATACAGGCCTCTATTGGCTGTTTTTGTGATCATGATTATTTCAGCACCACTAGATTAAGGGTTGCTCTGTTGGATTGAATTTCATGATAGCAGCTTGTGTAATAGGTGTAACAAATGGACCATTCATAGTGTATAGGTATGTCACAAGGACAGTACGTACCCAAGGTAGATGTGGTGGTAGCAGCTGGGGGTTGTATCACCAGTTTTTCCTCTTCCTTTTCCTTCTCAGCTTCCAGCTGCTGAGAATCTTCAGACTCGGGTTCTGGTGTCGAGTTCTTGCTGTTCCTTTTAGAAGAAAACTTATTATATATCATAATTATATACATATTAAGGCAAGTCTGCTGAAATGGGATGATAAAATCAAGGAAATCTGGTATGATACACCAAACTGCAGAAACAATCTACAGAAAAAAAACATATATTCTGAAAACCTATGAAGCTAAAAAAATCCTGATCCCATAATCTAACTCTGGTGCAAATCTTTAAAGATTATATATTACAGAGAAAACACTTATTCCTACCCATGCTCAGTTTCCTTCACTTCTTGCTTCTGCTTCTTCTTCTTTTTCTTCTTCTCTCGTTTCTTGGCCGCCGCAGCTTTCCTGCTTTCTTCTTCCTGTCTCTCTTTGTCCAGTTCCTCCAGTAAGTCAGTGGCATTCTTGTTGGCTTCCGCTGCCTGACGATCTTTCGCACTGACAATGATTTCCATACATTGTTGACATTTCTTCTGCAATTCCTAAAATTTATAAAGTATTTCTAACCAATATAGATCTGATCCACAGCCCAACCTTAATTCTATATACTCATAGCAAAGACTAAGTTGTTTGAGAATTTCTTTTCTAATTATACCTATTTACACAAATTTCCTACCTTTAACATTCAATGATCATGTACAGAAGAACCATTTGAACACACCACTTTTCAGTGTTTTTTATGTCATTTAAATGTAGAACTCACAGGATACCGAATGTTGGCTTACTGCCGTACCTTATCAGTGATGGTAGCAATGTATCTGGAGAGTTCGGGATCTGACGGGAACTGGTTGACATGTTTCACCATCCACTTGACGACCTTGATGTGCCCCTTCCTGAACGCTGCCATCAGACAAGACACTTTCCGGTTATCTTGACTGTCAATATCTGCCCCAGCTGTCACCTGCAGCTGTACAACATCCAGATGTCCACCTGAAATACACCAACAGATTCGGTGCAAGTCCCATTGTAAAGTAAAAACATGAAGCATTACTCTATCAAGCAAATGGAAAACAATATGCTCAATGTAATGTAGATCAATAAATTAAACAAACGCTTGTAAGAAATGATGGAAATGTTTTAGAAGGGAAACCAATAGACTTCATCATATGAAAAAATCTCATTCAGAACTTGTATTTTAGAACATAATGTAGTTTATCTATGGAGTTCTCACTTTATTATCTTTTTACTATGGCTCTGCAACCAGAAATCTAGGTGACACTTTTGATTTAATATTCTACAGCTCAGTCAACTCACCTGACTAGTTTATGCTAATTACTTAAAAAAAAGATAGATAAGTGATGATTAATCTTTTTTTTTTTGAAAAAAAAAAAGTTTTTCTTTCAAGTCATCACGGAAAGTTTACTTTCCAACCTAAGTATACGGAAGTTTCAGTTTACTTACCATTGCATGCTAACCAAAGTGGAGAATTTCCTTTCTTATTTTTCACATCAACAGCTGCATGTCGTGATAACAGTAACTCCACAAATCGGTAATGTCCCTTGTCAGCCGCAATTGTTAATGCCGTATCTCTGGATGAGGGGACTGGTGGTGCATTGACATCAGCTCCTTTGTCAAGTAACACCCTTCCTACTTCAACATACCCGCCTGAGGCAGCTTCCATCAAAGGTGTTAAACCAGTCTATAAATACAGAACATGACATATAGACTGGTTGCGTGAATAACCAAAACATGTAGCAATCTACTTTCAAAGGTTTAAATTATAAACATTTAACTCAAAATAAGTTTTTAAAACTCCCTTAAAGTGTTATTTTTTACATAAAAGGTTGTTGCTAACTGCAGTTGCTTATTTTAGAGTCCGACTTTTACCAACATCTAGTGCTCGGTAAACCCATACTACCACTCTTCAACGGCTTCCTACATCTTCTGGAGTTAATTTTTCATTTACAAGCAGGCACTTTGACTTAGCCAATACTGTTTTACAAGATGAGAGTTTTAACTGTGTGGGACTTTAACCAAGAGCAGTAATAGGAAAGTGTCAAGCCTTTACCTTTGCTCTGTGCTCTATGTTAGCTCTTCTGTCCACTAACAAACTGACCACTTCATGACGACCTTGAAAGCATGCCAAGGTCAGAGCCGTGTTTCTGTTCGTCTCGATCTGTAGTCAGCAGAAAAATATACAAGCAACTTATTTTATGAATGTTCAAGAAAAACTTACAAATATCTGAGGAATATTATCTAAAAATTAAGTTTGAGCAAAAATCCAAGTGTTGCTGAAGATGCTTTCTTTCCTTTTTTTTAACTTAAAATCTGCTGTCTTGTTGGTACATGTATTAAAAACACCTGCATAGCTAATGTGATTAATTGGACATACTGAATAAAGTAAAAGTTTTGTTTATTTTGTGGAATAATAATTTTCATTTTTAATGGGAATCATGTTTGATTATTTTTTCCACCAATTACTGTTTCTTATATTATGAAAAGTTCTATGAGGCATCATTAATAAAAGAGAACAACAAAAGAAAACCCAAGCTCAAAAATAAATCAATAAGAAAGAAATTTTGTCACCAGCATACCTGTGCATTGATGTCACTTCCCATGTCCAGTAGGAGTTTGACTGCTGCAGTGTGCCCATTCATAGCTGCCAGCATCAGAGGTGATATTCCCAACTTACTGCCAGTTCTGAAATCACAGCAAAACAATGACTTCCAGTATCACTGAACACAATTTATGCTAGGCCAATAGAAGGCAACAACATTCATGAACTTGTGGAGTTGTATCACATACTGTCTATGACGGCATTACTTTATATATTTCTTAGGCAATTAAGAAAATTATCTCTAACAGTAATCTATGTTAAATAAAATCCAGAATGCCTTAAGAGTAGTGTGTAGTGTACCTGGAGTTGATTTCGGCACCATGCGACAGTAGAAGCTTGATTATGTTGACAAAGCCCCCAGAGGCCGCCAGACTGAGAGGCGTGTAGTCCGACACGTTCCTGTGCTCCTTGTTGGCTCCTCTAGACAGCAACAACTCGACCACCTGCAAACAAATGTAAAGATGATTGCTTATGTCTGAAGGTCACTACAGAAGTGTACATGTAAATACAAAAAATACACTTGTTACCAGTCCTTATAATTTCAAGTCCTGTTTCTTTTCAATGATGATTTAAAAAAAAGATATTTATTCAATGAACTGCACATCATTCCAAACTTTCCACATGTGTTGTAGCTGTATGCCTTTTCTACAGATTCCTATTTTGCAACATTTTAATTCTTCCCTTCAGATAAAATTCAAACTACAATGTATGTGAATGTGAACTTACTACTCGCATTTTCCATTAATATGAAGTTAAACAGTCTGTCCACAACTTTCATGGTAAGCTTACCTCATAGCGGCCACCAGAACATGCCAGAGATAGAGGGGTGTCTTTCGTTCTCTCAGACTGTGCCTCTATATCAGCACCATGCTCCAGTAAGATTTCTACAACGTCTGTGTGACCAGCTGTGGCAGCCAGAATCAAGGGAGTGAATCCTGTAAACATATTATTCAAAAGTGAGTTTGGACTAATCACATAATGCATTCCACAGTTGTTGTTTTTTTAAATAATAGTGGTACACAATAAATCCTAGAGGTAAAAATGCTCTAAACACAGCTTATTGTTAAAGCTCATTTTTTTAACAAACAACACTGGCTACAAAATAAGTTATTTAAGTAAGATTAGCCCTTTGAAATGAAAATGAAAACCAAGTGTTGTCAAAAAGGCTTGCGTTGTAAATTATCAAGGTATATACCTGTGGTGAAAACTGTATTTACCTTTCTTGTCCCTATGTTCAATGTCAGCACCTTTAGAAAGGAGGAGAGTGACTAGCTCCGAGTGACCTCCAGCACACGCCAGGGTCAAGGCCGTGTCATGATTGCTTTCAGTCTGTGCATCCAAATCAATTGGTGCATACAGTGGAGATATACTGTCAGGGGAGGCTGGAGACGGATTCGGTGTCAGAGGTGTGGAGGGCGGTGGAGTGACTGTCTCTATTCCCAGCATTCCTGTATCCAGGTTGATCTGGTTCAACTGTGACAGCGGCAGGAGAGATTTGGTCTTCCTCTGTACTCCAGGTTTCTGAGTCTGTGGTACAGACGGCGGCTTTATCTGCTGCAGCTGTTGCTGAAGGAACTGAGCCTGCTGTTGCTGCTGAAGCAACTGTTGCTGCTGCTGTTGATTAAACACCAGCTTATCAATGAGCTGACTGGCCTGGGAGCCATGAGGGTTGAGAGCAGACGTCTGCTGCAGGAGACTCTGATGTTGAGCAGCAGCTACCTGTTGCTGGGATGTGATGGCAGCATACTGCTGCTGCTGTTGAGCTTGTTGCTGGGCTACAACAGCTTGCTGTGCCTGCTGCAACTGCTGTGGAGTGAATGTCTGTTGAGATAACACCTGTAATAAACATAGTCATTTTGTATGCCAACAATATGTCCCATGATAAAACACCTACACTGCAACTCCATTATATCGCGGACCTCGGGGTCCAAGCCCGCCAATCGCGATATAAACGGAGCGCGATATAAGTAAATAATCGCGCATAATCCATGAGAATTCATTTGTTTTGGCTGTCAGATGCATGTATATCGCGGTGTTGCGTAATTAACACGCCGTGAAATATACTGGTATATCAGGGAGTACGTTCCGTGCTGGACAATTTTTTTTTAAACAACTTTATTCAATAATATATCAAGATTAATTTTTAATAAAAAGAAATTAATTAATGTACAAACAAAGATCGCCGTCATAAATTTCCATCGGTGCTGTAATATTGTTTTCGGTACTTTCAACTGATCGACAATCTGTTGGTCGGTCATGGTCGGCGATGTTAGTTGGTCGTCGTCCGTCGTTTACCAGCTTGATATGTCGATGAGCAGGCAGTCAAAACAATAAACTGTTTTGATGTTTCCTGCTCAATGTCTATTATGGTTAGCAAGTTGAATTATTTGTCGCTAATTTGCGGTTTGTCTCGTGAACGAAATTCTGTCAGTACCGTATCAGCTTGGTGTTTTTCGCACCTATTGTTCGTCACAATGGGGGTTTCATGTCAAATCAAAAGCAACATAATTGATAATTAACCTTTCATTTATTTTCATACGTTTGATGTTAAATTGTATCTGTTGGTGAACGTGTACATCCCCTTTTAAATCTCTGTTTACAAAATGTAATAAACAGCTTTCGCCGATAATGACATAATACGACACGAAAATTTGTCGCCAACGTTGATTTAATCATTTGATCTTTTTTACCACCCGCGAAGAATGAACAAACATATACATTGTAAGTGTACAAAAAATTGGGATCCACGGACCAAGCGCGATATATTGGATATCGCAATATAACGGATCGCGATATAACGGAGATGCAGTGTATTTTGTTAAGACTACTAGTTTAAATATTTTTTTTATAATGAACGATTTATTAATTTGGAAATATTTCATCTTTATTACATTTAATATTTCTTAGAATGAAATATGACAATACAAATGTTTGGAAAGAAATAAATGCATAGATCTAGGTTATTATATTGAAGTCAAAAGTCAGTTTTAAAAATATAACAAAACTACAGATATCAGCATAAAAAAAAAAAACAAAGGAAAAACTGGTTTGGTGAAGACCATATTAATTTTTTGTTGAAATTTCAAACTTCAATTAAATTTTAAATGTCAAAGCTATGCCAAAAAACAAAATCAACAAGAACTTTAATGTTTTATACCAAAAGGAAAGGGTTGTATTTTTGTTGTGACAATGGTTATAGATAATAAAGGACAAGTAGCAAAAGCTTACTTGAAAGAGATGGTCTTGTTGTTGAGGAGTTAGCTGAAGTTGAGGAAACTGCAGTGATGTCTGCTGCGCAAGCTGCTGGGCCTCCTGCTGTTGCCGTAAGATCAGATTCTGTAGGGTTTGCCGCTGGTTCTCATTCAATACAAACGGCTGATTCAGTACTGTCTGCTGTTGTTGCTGCTGCTGTTGAAGTTGTAACTGTTGCAGCTGCTGCTCAAGTTGTTGCTGTTGACTTAAGGTCAGCTGGGGAGGTTTAGGTGGCGCTGGGCTGAGAGGAAGGGTAGGGGACTGGGGCAGTGGAATGGGGAGCTGGTTGAAGAGCTGATTGTTGGTTGGTGGTGGAGGTCTGGATGGTTGACTGGTAGCTGGACTGGACTGTGTACCTGCAACAAACAACATTTAACTTCATGGGTACCTACCACCTATGTACAATCAGTGTTAAGTGACCATCAAAGGAACTTTCGGTGGACTGGTGCATCTTAACAGATCATAATTAGTTTTGGATTTGAAATTTTAACATACCCAATTTTCTTAAAGTAGCACAGAAAATGAGAAAAAAAAAGTTTTCTTAAGGTGTTATAGACAAGTGGGCAAAGTGGCATCGAGGTAACTTTTGAGTCAGAATTCTATACACTGTTTTATTCTTACACAAAAGTTCAAATGTCTTGTCACCTACCACCATTATGTGATTGCACTGCTCCATTCGTGCAGACTGCCGCACCATTCTGCTTCCCAGAAACACTGCCATTACCAACATTTGACTTCTTCCCCAAATCTTCCCCACCACCATTCCCTGTATGACTATGGTTCACACCATTTTCTGGCAGGATGTTGTTGCCTTGTTTTTGAGATTTATCTGACTGGCTGAATTCTGACAGTTGTTTGGCTTGCTCAGTGGAAGCTGGTAAAATATTAGCAACAGTTGATGCTTCAGATATATTTGGTTTCAGCAACATGGCTTTTGATGTCTCCACGCCGGCAGTTTTGGACACTTGTTTATCAAGGTTGTTGGACATCTGAGATTCGGGGAGGATTGATGGTGGGGGTGGAACAGAGGTGATGGCCTGACTAGACGGTAGCACTAACTTTTTCCTCTGGGCTTCAAGCTTTTGGGCCTCCAGCTGTTTTTGTAATGCCTGAAATACAAACAAGAGAAGTTTGGTAAATCAACTATTAAATCAAGTTTACTACAAGATTTTCCAAATCACCTAGTAGTGCAAGATTATTGCACCCTGTAATATTTTGGGGATTTAAAACCCCACCCCAACTGTAAATATATATTGTAAGCTATTTCATTGGTAAAACTCCGTTTCCATTCACAGATGATACTTTTTCCAATTTTCTTGTTCAATAAATACTGAGTGTTTCATAATATGTTCTTATTTTATCAAACTGGTATTTCTATAAAATAAATGATACAGTTGTGTAAAAACAAGAACCTTGTTACGTTGTAGCAGATATAATAACATATGTTTTTATTTTGGTATATAGCATACATGAACAAGTCATGGCAATTATTTATTAGCCAAACAAATTACAAGATGTGCTCAATATGGCATCCTTTTTGAGCAATCATGACATGAAGTCTGTATTTGAAATTGTCGATCTGAAGACTACTTACTTCTTTGTTGGATGTGAGGATACACTAGCTGTTTTTTTCAGTGTGGACATTCCTGGTAAAATTGTTATTTTTATATTAACCTTGCATTATCCCTAAACACCTACCTGATGTAAAGGTTGTCTTGCCTGTAATGCTTGTTGCAGCTGTTGTTGTTGCTGCTGCTGATGCTGGGCAGTTATCAGTAGTTGCTGATGAGCTTTCTCCTGTAATTCTCTCTCCACCTTTTGTAGCTCTTCCAATATTTGTTGCTTTCTTAAAATCTGTTCCTCTCTTGTTGATGTAGTATTTATCAACTCCTTGGCCATAACATTACTTATTATTGCCTCCAATCGCTCCCCTGCTTTTAAATCAATTGTATCATCTGGTAAAAGATCTGATATCACACCATTTTCATTTATCTGGGCTGAAAGTTCCCCTGAGGTTGTTAAATTTGATGTTTTCGACGTTTTTGTGGCTGCATCGATATTATGTTGATTGCCTGTGCTGGAAGGTGTAGATTTCTTCAATGATTTCTGCATATTCTGCCAAATCTGGTCGCTCGCCTTGGCAGGAATATTCATGTCCTTATCTTGTGCCTTTCTCTTGACTGGCGTGGCCCCATCATAATGTTCACAAGGAGCAGTAGTGGTAAGGTTGTTGGGCCGTGAGGTGTGGGAGTCAGGCTCACTTGGAGGGACAATGTTAGCCAGACCATGGATTGGAACTCGGGACTAAAAAAGTGAAATAACCAGATCAATTTGTATTACATGAAAGAGGCTTCTGCACTGATTTCATCTTTATCAGATATCCTTTAAAAACTAAGCATTTGAAAAACTTGTCAGAATTGTATTTAATTTTGATTATCTTACATTACATTCCATGTTTTGCATACAGAGGTTTGCTACAATTTTTTTTTTTTTCTTCCTCAACATGTTTAAAGTTTTTGACAAAACTTTAAAGCACAAATACAACAAAAGAATAAATAAATATGTTTCTTCCATCCTCATGTTAAATATAAGTAACACAAATATTTTTTGGAATAATAATATCATCATATTAATCTACTGACCAGATTCACTAACGCTCTAGACCATATCCCATACATACCTCAACAAGGTGCTGGTCAGCTGCAGTGATCTGGGGCAGTTCTTGACCATGATTCATGAGAACTCGGTTAGGATATTCCAATAACAGCTTCACCACAGTTGTATGTCCACCTTTTGCTGCCTCTATCACCATTGTTGAACCATCCTAAACATACATCAACAAAACTTAGCTTCACATTTTATAATTGGATTTTTTTGTTTTGTTTTTATGCAATCTGTTGATAATATGCATATTTGACTACAGGATTCAAAAAATGCTTTTTGATGCAGTGGATTTGATGCTTGCATCACACACAAAGGACACAGGTTCAATACTTAGCTTTATGGATAACTTTTTGTAATAAACTACTTTAAATATTGAAAGTTGATAACTTCCACCTCCCAACAAACCTAGGTATTTTATTTTCATGAAGTCCATCAAAGAACAAGTCAAATCACATAGTTTCTAAACTACATCTGCTTTACTGCATTACATTTCTAAATTGTTATAGTGACTATAACATCCTCATCAATGTTGTTGATGTTTTAAAGATATGATATTTCTTGTTTAAAATGAAACAACCATTGCATTAACAACATTTATATCTGTGCACTAATCTATAAATGCTTTACACAATTAACATACCTTAAGTTTATGGGTTGGGTCAGCGCCATGAGCTAAAAGAAGTTCTACAACAGCCAGGTGACCACCAGCACAGGCCAATGATAATACAGTGTGATCATTGGTGGTTGTCTGCCGATTAACATCCGCACCTGCAATACAGAAAATCACGAGTAAATGAACAATCTGAATTTCTAGACAGTTACAGTCTTTACCTCAGAAATAGATTGCAAGAGGAAAATTCCAACAAATGGACCAAGAACCGAACCCACTGTCACCAGATTCCTCGTCTTAATAACAGTTCCACCAAAAACGATCCATCATCCACTATGCAGAAAATAAGACGCCAGTTAAACCAGCAGGTTGTGTCTTTAACACTTCTGAAAAAAATTATATACATCTCTGATGAAACAGAATTGAAATGATGCTGGAAACTCTTGTATACCTTTGCTTATTAGGAACTGCACTGTGCACAAATGTCCAGCTCTTGCAGCTTTCATCAGAGGTGTTCTTCCTCCCTCAGACTCGTGCTCCTGTAAGTATATACATGTATTCATATCATCAAATTAGCAACTTAGAAATACAACTAAAACAGAACATTGTAAAGTATTTTAAAACCATTTTCTTTCAAATTCATCATAAGACTCTGTTTAATACATCTCTTCTAAAACTGCAAGTAAGAAACTGCTTTCTTGCTGATGAAACATTTTCTGTCATAAAGATACTAGCTAGCTTTCAATAGGCTCCTTTGTGTAAAAAGTATCAGAGATTAAACCTCCAATATAACATGGTCAACTACATGTAACTACTTTCTGTACTTAAACATTTTGGCCCCATCTTAAGTTCTGAATGCTTTGCAATTAGTCCATACATGATATATTGAGGGATAAAGGGCCTCATATCACCTATTACTAGAAAGCCCCCAAAACCACTTGGTTGGTCGAAAGTCTGAGTTAATACACTAGACTTTAATTAAATGACCTTAGTCAAGTGATGACCACTGTGGTCTTTGTACAGGATTATATCATATAGCCCCTAAGGCATCCATATAAATTGTCTAGGAACATTAAACATGTGCATCTTGGGTCTTAACTTCAAAAACCATCCAACACATTAACCACCAGACTGTGTTAAGACACCAGACTGTGTTAAGACCTCTCAGACTACAGAATTCAACATTTTGTATGAGGAGACATGACTTACCAGTACAGCTCCATTTTGCAGCAGCACATCAGCCACATCGGTGTGTCCATTCTCACAGGCATATGTTAGAGCAGTGTCCCCTGTCCCCGTGATTGTATTAACACTAGCATCTGTAAACACAAGTAAATGCTTGGGTTATAATAATAACTGTGAGATAACTGATAATCAGTTTAACATTCTTCTCTTATTGATTAAGATTCAAATTTTGAAAATCAATTACTAAATGCATGATAATCAAAATTCCTTACTGCCACATAAATATTCTTAAATGTTACATATTATAAAATATTGTTGGTTCCATCTTTAATAAAGAACTGTTATGGATTAGTTATGAATCTTGTGAGTCTGGTCATGTTCCATAGTTCCATTACCTCTCTTATCCTATAAACCAGGGAAAAATAGCATGATTCTGCCTGTAAAGGGGAAAAGAAAAAACATGTGGTGAAGTAAGAGTAATTGGAAGGGGCCTGTAAATAGCCCCTATAAAAAAGGGAACAAGAGCCCTGTATAAGAAATCTCAATAATCAAAGATATCTCACTGTATTTGAGGAGATATTTGACAAGCTCTAGATGTCCTTCCTGTGCAGCCTCCATCAGGGGTGTACTACAGCCGAGCTCAATGTCAGCACCAGCTGTGATGAGGAAGTCGGCCACATCCAGGAAGCCACCACAACATGCCAGTGTAAGAGCCGTCTCTTGGGTCTCCTCAGTCTGAGCGTTGATATCAGCATCTGACATGAATTAAACAAGGCCAATATTAACCAGGAAATTTCCTGACAGTGTATCACCGTTGGCCCCAAGATCATAAAACAAAAGACCAGCCTCAAATCTCAAGCATCTGATGGCCTGAATGGCGACTGGTCACCATTTCAGCCAATCAGCCAATCAGATGCTCAAGATTTGATACTGGTTTGCAATCTTAGTTTTATGATCTTAGGCCCTGTTGTTGGTTAATTCTTAGATATTATACAATTTGACAAATTTACATGAATGAACAGCATACATGTCTCTACAGAATTTCATCATGATAAGTCAATTAACAGTTTCCACCAAAGGACTTTCAAGTGGCCCCAAAATATCACAATAATTGGGCAATTCCCAAAATTCTAAGATTGCCAGTGAGGCAAGCTACTGGACTATTTTGCAGCCAAGAGACAATGTTAGATTAGAGCAAATGAAAATAAAATAGAAAGGATTTCTGCAAACTGGTCCGTCATTTACCGTGAGCTAGAAGCAGAGCGACCATTTCCTCATGGCCCTCTCTGGCAGCCTCCATGAGTGGAGTGTATCCCTCATCATTCACCTCCTCCAGGTTAGCTCCACGCTCTATCAGGAGATTGGCTAGCTCAACATGACCACCACATGCTGCCAGGGTCAGAGGCGACTCAAAACTGTCTGCTGGCATGTTAACCTAGATAAAGTAGAGACACATGATAAACAACAATTAATTATGATCATTTATTCCAATATACATAGCTATCGCCATGTGTTTTTAGACCTACATAATCACTATTGTTTTCACAACTGTTTATCATCTGATGATATCAGGTTAGTAACACTTCACGAACTAGAGAATGTTCATGACCTAAATCATTACATTCCATGTTATTCAGTCTGATTTTGCATTTAAGTATTTCTTAACAGAATTGTTTAATGGTACTAAACATATGCCAACCATTGGTAAAAACAAAATACATTAAATTTTATACATTTATTTCACAAACCTTTGTACTTAATTATCTCCAATTTGAGTGTCTTTGATATACTTTCTATGACTACTAACAAAGGTAAAATATAACTGACCATTACCTGAGCGCCACTGTCCAGTAGTAATCTGGCCACCTCGACATGTCCATCCATGGAGGCTTCCATCAGGGCTGTATGCATCTCATCTGTCTTGTGCTCCTGGTCGGCTCCTGCTTCCAGCAAAAACTTCACCATCTCCAAATGTCCTATGAACACAAGTTTACAATATTTCTGTACCAGAATTGCTTTTTCATTTTCATAAGGTTTCATATCCACAGAAGAAAAAAAACTGAACAACTTAGCAGACAAGCATCTTGACATTAAGCCAACTGATTCTATAACTCTGAAGTCACTGCATACAAGAACCTGAGGAGTTCCCACAGTATGAAATAGATGGGCAGAAAAGTGAACCAAAGACGATTATCTTTGATGGATCTTTTTATCACACGCTTACCATCACAGAGTTTGCAACTTGTTGCCTGGACACTACACACTATTTCTTTGAATACAGTTTGATTTGACTTTTTTTTTTGAAAGCATGTGATGAATCTAACACTCGTCACCCTATCTACAACAAACATCACTAAAAAATTTGTGAAGTTTACCTTTATAACAAGCTAGGGTAAGTGCGCTCTCTTTGAACTCATTAGAATGTGTGTTTATTCCTGCACCGTTGTTCAGCAAAATTGCAGCTACCCCCACATGTCCTGCACTGGCAGCTTCCATGAGTGGGGTATGACCATTTTCATTGTGCTGCTCAACGTTGGCTCCGGCCTCAATTAGGACTTGTACCACATCCTCATATCCACCACAGGCAGCATAGTGGAGAGGAGTGTTACCTGCATAATGAAGATCTTTGAGGACAGACTGACACACATTTACATCTTGTATAAAAGTGTTCATTTTCATCTATTTTTGATACCATGTGAATCTTAATATTCATTTTAAATTACAACCATTTGAAAATTAATGTTTTCATAACAAAATTTACAATAGCAGGAAAAAGTAACACCAAAGCAATAATTGTCATATTCTATATAGGTTTTACTTATCAAAACATCCATTCTAAAGACATGTTTTACTTTGTTTATCTTGTTTATGTTCGAGTCAAAAAAGAAATGCTACCAGCATAGTGTACTAAATCTCCACTTGCCTAACAACAATGAAGAAGAAATATGTTTCATTTAAATCAAATGGTGCATTTCAAAGGTCCTTTTTCCCATCTACATAAACTTCTAAACAACACTTACCTGCCGAGGACTGGGCGTTCACATCAGCACCATGATTAATGAGGAGTTTGACAATGTCTACATAACCCCCACTGGCCGCCTCCATCAATGGGGTACAATCACCTTTGATACCTCTGTCCTCTACATTGGCTTTCATTGCCAGCAACACCTATAAAAAGCAATACTCAGTATTAAAAATAATCTCCAAAATAAAGAGACACTCAGTATCAAAAATAATCTCCAGAATTAAGAAACACTCAGTACTAAAAAATAAAGTCCAAATACCAGCAGATTTCTAAACAAATACTTTGACCTTTGGCATCAAATATTGATAAACTTAAGTAAGCACACTTTAGTAAGTATTCTGTCAGACCGCACTGACTAGAGTATACTAATGACCCATGTAACAATCACTGCACCATCTTCTAGTAACTATCATGTAAATACCTGTGCAAGTTCATAATATCCGGCTGAGCATGCCAAGGAAAGTAGACTGTCGCCCTCTTCTGTTGTCTCATGGACACTTCCCCCTTCCCGTAACAATTTCCGCACTGTTGGTACATCTCCATCACTGCAAGCCTCAGCCAGTGACCTCTGACTGTATAACAGACAAGTCCTATTATTTACAAGCAAATCATGAATTTATATAAGTCATGAAACTTGTTTCATTCTAGAAAAGTCACACAGAACCCCCACTTGACCATTTTTGCAACAAGATAACACTGGAATCGGTGGAAGTAAACTGGAGTCAAAGGAATGAAGCAATAGTAAATTTAAAGTAAATTTTATAGCATTTTAATTTTCCACTAAACATAAAATAATATTTAACCAATTTACGTTATTAATCAAATCTTCTTCGAGCTCCTAAATCAGTTGATCTTGCAAACCTGATGTGTTAACAAGTTTTCTTTGATTTAAACTAAGGCCTAAAAACAAAAATAGTTTTGTTTCTGGTGGCCCGACTGACCCTACTTTTTTACCGCTGACCGTAACTTTTTTTGACTCAGAAAAATATATCGATGCATCATTGTGGTCTTCGGTCGTCATGGATCGATTGGCTGAAAACGACAACGATATTTTGTAACATCGACATTTTGTTTAATTCGACAACGACGTTTTGTTTTATTCGTCTGCGAAAATCACAACCGCCGTAGTAAATAATCATGGCGGCCAGTGTTACCGATAAAAATATTTATTCTTTTAATTTTGATCTGCCGACGATGTCATCGAAGACTTACGGAAGCAAATTTATTAAGATTTCGGTTCAAGATGCAGACGTGATACGATGGAAATCCAAAATCATTGAATTTTGGCGCAAGGAGTTTACGATCTCGGACTTTAGTATGGTGAAATAAAATCAAAAAGCACTTATCAAATTATTAAACTCAGCTTTGGTGGTAGTGATAAACGTTTTACCATCATTGAAGGGTTATGAATTAATTTGATTATGTGTTGATTGCAACAATATCATGAAAGTAAATCTGTAGATGACTTTGGTACAAATTGAAAATGTGGTGTGCTTTATGGCTGTAAGAAGTGATAGACCTAGGTAACATATTTTTTTCATACATGGGCAAATCTTCAATACCTATGCATTAAAAAACCTTACGGTATTATGCAAGGTACATGGATACAATTCTTATTATTTAGAAAATCTAAAATTTATGAAAATAATTAGGGATGGGAACGGTTATCCGGATAACCGAATATCCGAATAGTAAGATCGTATCCGGATACCATTCTCGTATCCGAATACCCTCAAATTCGTACGAATTTAGTTTCAATATTTTGTTCAAGGTTTGTAAAATATAACTGGTAAATCTTTCTAAACCATGCTACACTGCTTGCACTAATCTCGATACTGACATGGTTTTCCCCAGGCGTAACTCGACCAGGATGTCTCAGCAGGGTTGACAAAGAAGTGTTAATTGTTTGTATAGTGGTAAATTGGGAGACCGGAAGATCTGTATTCCAGACCGTGATCTTTTGTTTTGTTGATTGGTTTTATTGACTGGTGTACCTTGAACAGAGCGTGTTAAATGACACCTGTCAAATTGCAACAACTATATTATTTTCGTTAACGAGAACAAACCTCAAATTATTGACAATTTATTGCAACAGAATTTTGAGCGAATGTAATCTTGACAGTTTGTTATTTTGACATGACCGCATTAAAGACTTGAAAGGAAAAAAATCATTTAACGTTAGTCGCCGATATTCAAAAATATTAGATGATGCAATTAACTATTACCATAACTTTTAAATGTATTTTAACCCGATACATGTGATTTATCGATAAATTGGTTACACAGAATATTATGTATGCGCTTGCAAGCGTCCACATGAAATAAAACTCCAATTTTATCGAAACTTTTCTTGTACTTTTTCGCGGTAGCTAAATTTTTTTCAACTCGTTATTGACTTAAAAAGTTAAGTTGTTGGGTCCGAATTTTCACTAATATTTTGTTTCCGTGATATACCCGGTAGGTTGGTCGAGGACTCAAACGATCGCGATATAGTGTAACGTTTGTGCTTTTTCAATTTAAAATATTACATCAGCAAAATTTTCTGTGGTCGATAAAATGATACGGTTATTCGGATATTATCCGGATACCGGATACGGTTATCCGAATAGTGATTTAGGTATCCGTTCCCATCCCTAAAAATAATATGTTAAAATATTTATAGATATTCCCTATTCCTGTATTTCCATCCCCCTTACCAAATTTTTGTCAAATACTTTATAATAAGATAATATAAATGTCAAATTTACATGATGATCAAACGAGCATTCTTTTTTCTATGAAATGGAACATTATATCTGAAAATCAATGCTTAAATATGCATGTTTGGTTGTTTGGCAGACACACACCGCCAGTGAAATAAATGGCCGCCGCAGTCCTATAAACACGTCCTTTGCTGTAAGGACCTGTGTAAGGAATTTGTTTTCAATATTTCAAACTTGTTGTTGTGTTCAAACCATGCAAACAAACAAGGGTCAAAAATATTTTGATGCATTTTTATCAGTTTTGCAAGATTATCTAAATAAATGCTAGTTTTAGCACATGGTGTGTTTTTGGGTAAGTGATTCTTAGTCTAGATAAATATGTTTTCTAATCATTTTTAAGCTCAATTTTAATAAATTCAATTTTTTTTTAACAACTGAAACTTGAAAATATCATGATTTCTCTCGTGTATGGTGCATTAGTCCATGCATCCTATTATTAATTGTTGTTTATTCAAGGGGGACGGGATTATAGGAAGGGACGGAAATATAGGAAAGTAGGATATAGTAAATAGATCTACACTTTTATTAAAACTGCAATTTAGATATATAATATAAGTTGATGTCACAAAATACAGTGTAAGCAAGCTGATTTTAGATCTACACTGTATGCCCATATGATTTGTTATGTATCTTTTTCGTATCTCGAGTAAAAGGTTAATACAACTAAAGGTTAGTAAAGACTAAAGTTATTCACATACAATTTTGATTTCAGAATATTGTTCCGTCTCACATTATTAAATGACCATTGTTAATGTTGTATGTTGGTATGAACCACATTTGGAGATAGTGGATTTTTTTTATTATGTCTGTCACTTGAAAAATCTCACAAATGTGCTATTTAAAAGCAATGGTCAGCTGAAGTTGATATTTTGTCAGAAACTATTCAAGCTTAACAGTTTTCTAGTTACGTAAAGAATAAAACAGGTTGACTGAAATGGTTTTGGTGTTAATTTTGATATTCCCTCAATAGCGAGAATATACATGCTGTAATATACATGAATAACAATGGAAACAATTTTAAAGTTTAATTTTTATTTTCAAGTATTTGTGTTCATTACAAACAGTACAAGAACATAAAAACATGTACTTATCAGTTATTATTTTTTGAGCTATTGACATGAAAACAACATGTTAAGAATAACAAGCTTAACACTTTTATCCATTAATAATTAAAAAAAAAAAAAAAAGCCTACCTACCGACCCTGTTTTTTTTGGCTACGCCACCAGAAACACAAGTATTTTTTTGTTAGGCCTAATGACTAATTTTACACATTGCAGATTTCAAGCCAAGTCTGAAAGTGTTTGTTGAATTTGTGCCAGTTCTTTATTATTAACTGCTCACCTGTCCTGGTTCCCTAACTGGCTCTGTTGCTCTGCCCGCATCCTATGCAGTGCTTGGGCTGCCTCATCTAGTGCACAGCTAACAGATGATGTCAACTTGCGCAGAACTTCAGGGTCAGTTAGGGCTTTACCATCCGCTGTGGACAACTTTCCAATGCCTGAAACACACATCGGTACCCATGACAATCACTGTGTAATTCCAATTTATCAATCTTTTATAATGTAGATAATGTAGATTTTTACACATCTCTTGTCTCCTGTCATTATTTAACAAGTTATGGACTAAGCTATATGAAAAATGTGTCATGATAATCTACACTGACAGCCAAACAGTTCTTTAAAAGTTTTGGTCAGAAATTTGAAAACTGTCGAAGAGGCTGCCTTTCTATGGAGTAACGGAATTTAAATTTGAGCAACATGAAAATTGTCACAATCTACACTTGATACTCATCATTTGAAAAGAACTTTGGCAAAACAGATTATTTTACAGAAAAAAAATACTGATCAAATTAAAAAATTCTAATTAAGCAATTATCAGATGATAACAAAACCAATGGGTAACAACATTACATTGTTGTTTCTTTAAGCTTTGTCTCCTGAAAGTGTATTATGACCTTCTGTAATTGTTAATTAAGAAATTGCAGTTTAGATGATCATGTTTTTGATAAAAACTGATCTCCTGATAAACATAATAAACCAAGTTTCTTTTCAAACAAACTGGTGCCAGCTAAAACTGTAGGGATGTATTATTATTAAACTATAAACAAGTCTTGACTGATGTAATAATGTGACAAACTTTGCTTATCCTGCTTTCAAGTTAAAATTTTAGTGGTTAATTTTGATGGTTTATATTACTTTTGAAATGGATTTTTCAAGAAATATATGAAAATGTTTAAATAAATCACAAAACAACATCTAGACAGAGCCCTTATCAATCTATAAAGTACAAACCAGCAGCTTCTAGGAGGGCTTCAAGCCTTGCATGAGTTTCAGGATCCACAGTGACAGTGTGCAAGTTGGCTCCTTCCATACTCTGTGGTAGTAGGAAATTGGGCTCCAGTACGGGGTCTGGGTCTTCTGTGTCCAAGATGAATGAATCAACCTGTAACATCATAAATTTCAAATTAAACATAAATCATTTGGGACAAAACTGTCAGATGTGACTTGGACCTCACGATGTCGTTTTCATCAAAACCCTGCTGTCAAAAGCAATACATTTTTCATTACAACCCAGGGCTTTTCAGCCTTACATAACAGAGGCCGATATTGGGCCACTACCCAATCTGAAAAACAGACATCCCGAAAGTTGCAAAAAAGCGTCCGACATCTGCTCAGACAAGATGTGAAAATCTGTCTGACCGAATCAAGTTCGGTCAGACCGAAACATGTTAAAAAGGTATTAGCAAGGATAAGTCGTACAAATTTTGCCTGACACCTGGTCTGATAACATTGCAAATCACGTCTGACCGGCCCAAATTTTACCAGACAGGTCCTTCGGTCTGGCAACTTTCGGGAAGTCTGAATAATATAGTATTTTTCCCAATTGTGGCAGAGTTTCTTCCCAAAATGCAAGATGACTTCCCAAATTCTTAGAAATGCCTCTTAGAGTAGTTAAAAAATAATTTAAATTTTTTTGTTTACATTTTTTTTTATTTCCGGAAAAAGGGTTTGTCTGGTATGGACTTTTTGGTCTTCCTATAGCCAAACAACACACATTACCCCTGTTACGCAAAACCAGTTTAATCCGTTAAGTTCGGATAGACTCTTACTCAGTCATTATCAGTACAAACATGTGCAGTGAAACAGTCAATCGTTCTGAATGTCTGGATTTTAATCAGTTTCTGGGGGGATAAATCGGTGTTTATTCCCAGTTACAGAAACAAATGTTGCACAACGGAAAGTATTATTGCAAATCGGTCAAACGTAATAAAAACCAAAAGTCAATATTTGATTATGAGGTGAATAAGCAAAAAAGCGATCCCAAGGGTGCAGCATTCACCAGTGCTAATGTCATCTGCACAAACCTTAGAATGTCCCTCACTAGCAAACATTTAGTTGATCTTACGAGGGTCAATCTTCTCAACATCTCTCTAAGTGATACTGATCTAAATTCAATTGTTGATAAATTTAAAGATGCCAAGGAAAGAGACATGGACCTTTGAAAATTGTGAACTGAATAGAATTGTGGAAATCTGAAAAAAATAAAGTGCTATAAAAATTAAATTTATGTTGAAAACTCTTTTTTTTTCTATAAAAAAAACTGTACATTAGTATCCATTATTTCAATAAATTTTGTTTTCCCAAACTGAACAATTATCGCACATAAATTTCCCAATTTGAATGGCCAGGGCCTCTTCCGAGTTTCCTGATGAAATGTTCTGCAACCCTGCTGTCCCAAGCAATAAATTTCGTAAGTTTGATGAAGAACTTTTAAAAAATGTTAGTTTTAGCCAATGTTTATTTTTAATGGAGTGTGATCTTAAACAAAGAGTGTTATAAAGTCTTCAGTGTATATTAAATAATATGGGTGTGACCACATTACAACAAGGGAGCGTGATCTTAAACCAAGTGCATTATATGGAGTAAACAGTGTTCTATTTACATGTATTTCAAAGCACCTTTATAGCTCTTAAGTAAAAGAAACCAGCAGTTCTGAAATCAAATCATTGTTTATATTAAACTGTAACACTCCAAAAGATAAATTGAATTTATATTTCCCTTTTCATTACATTTGCTGAAATTATTTTTTCTTATTAGTATAAATTTCTTGTCAAAAAGGCGTATATTTTCCTAACAATTGCAAAGGGCCATTTTGACCAAAATCCTTATATAGAAGGGACCATTTTCGTTAAAATCTTTTGATAGAAGGGTCTGTTTTGACTAAAATGAGGCCGTCTCAACTGGGGGTCTTTTTGACTGGGGCCGTTCTGATTTGATCACTTCCAACTTTGATTCATTTAAAAAAATACCTAATATTCTAATGCAATACTAATTCTTGGGCACATATTGTGATTCTAACTGAATGTCAGCTCTTATGACAGTCCTTAAGACATAAAAGGCAACTGTTTACTGGACCTCTTCCCTGCCTTCCAAGCATCTGGTTATCAGACCAATTTCTACTGCCACCCATATAATGTGACTTGACAGTCCAGTATACCATCTAGAATTGCTTAATGATAATAAAATATGGCTCAACAAGTATGTTTGTCTTCTATTGCAATATGTATTAGCGATGCAAAACACTTCATTTCCTTTTTTTTTAGTTGTTTTTCCTGGGTCACATGGCGAAAATTCTGTATCCAAAGGCGTGTCCATAGGAACGGATTTAGGATTCTGACGCAAATATTCAAACTATTTTGTATACCTCTGAAACTTCGTCATCATCACTACAAGAAACATCAAGTCCGAATGTTGACTGACTCGTGGTAACTTGCGAATTTTCAGGAAAAGTTTGGCCCGTCATGGCCGCTGTCTGGTTCTCTTGTTCGATTTCAATTGTTTTTATTTCTTTGATTGTATCATCGTTTGTACTGGTTTCGTCATTCTGCATTGTTGAATACACAGGTTTCTTCAAGTAATCGCTAACAATTAAAGTCGTTCTCTATAATGTGGCAGATTCTTCCAATCGACTAAAAATTAATGAGTTGCCACCTTGACCGCCATTATAATCTGAATTGCCCGGATGATGAATCTGGTAAGGGCATACAACTCTTAACGCGTCAGGTGATATGTTTGATTTGCGTCCCTTTGAATTAAATCGCGTTTTTTTTTAAGAAGTCAGGGTAGTTTCATGATACTTCCAACATTCTGGCCAAATTCCCTTGAAAATGATTACAATTAATTATTGTAGCCCCAAAAGGAGGTTTAAGCAACTCTACTGAACACCCATAGGATCCCAGTGCAACCGATATTGGCCTAAGCAGGCCTGCCAAATCACCGGATTTTATTCGAAATCTCAGGATTTTAAGTTTATTCTCCGGATCTCCGGATTTATAGTCAAAATCTCCGGATTTCTATAAAATTGCAAAAATATAGATTAATTAAACCTTATTTAAGAGTTGTGCAATGAACGTATTAGTTATTCTGCTGCAATCGCAAATTTCCTGTTTATTGCTCGCGAGATAACGTGGTCAGTGACATGCTGCCTCAATGCCTCTGGCACAACTATACAATAACCGTGTGTCAGAAACTAAACCAGTACCTCGATGTTACACCTGCTTTTATCTATTTTCATGATATTTTCATTCTAATATTGCCAAACAGGTCACACACAGGGTTAACAGAAATCATCATCATCATCATCATCATCATCATCATTTTTGTTCAGTCACAGTCATAGTGAACACCAACAATACATTAAAACAACATCAACAACAACAACAACAACATTATCATCGTCGTCGTCATCATGATTGACATATTCAGACAAAATCTCCGGATTTTTAATGAAGAAGTTTTGGCAGGCCTGCCTAAGTCCGAGGTAGTAAAAATAATTTAACAAATCTAGTAATAATTATCTCTTTATCAAATCATTTTGTTTGTGGCTAATGCAATTTTAAAAAATTTGAAACCCTCGACTGTAGGCCTAGGCGCCTAAGTTGCACGGACCATTACACTTACCAGGTGTTTCACGACACTAAGTGTTGTCACTAAGGCCAGAGAAAAAAATATTTTAGATTCTCATCCCCGCCCGCCCCTGTCCAAAACCACCCTCCCCAAACAAAATTATTGGTAAAAAAATCGAAACATATTCTGTTCCGTACAGAACGGATTTTAGACCATTCCAAAATACCTCCGTTAATAAAAAATAAAAATTAAAAAGTGCCCATCCGTCCCTTTTTTCCCAAAATCCGGATGAGAATCTAATAATTTATTTTCTCTGGCCTAAAAGAGTTCTTTAGTTCATAATTTTTGCAATATTTGTTTTGAAGGCACCATTTTATTGAGTTTATATTTTGATGTTTAGGTCTAACTTCACAGTCACAAAGTCTTTCACTTTGTTTTGTCTGGTATTAAATATTGTTGTGGAGGTATTACTAAGCAAGCCCCTCGACCACTTTGTTTAAAATATGAGTCGACTTTAAGTCCGCCTACACTACACTAGTGGGACAGTACATATAGAAGTCAAAGCTACCCTTACACTAACGTAACCATTCATTCAGCTGTCCAAACTACCTTTACATTGTAAAACAGTACTTATTGAAGTCAAAGCTATCCTTACATTAGTGTATTAGTAAATAAAGAAGTCGAAGATACCCTCACACTTAGTAAGAGTACAAATAGAAGTCGAAGTTACCATTTCACTACTGTAACAGTACATATACACTTAACAACTTTTCTAAGTATACACCTGCGTACTGGGACATCACTGGCTAGATAATTGAACTATTGCTCCAAAACTTTTAATTAAACATGCAATAAATACTAACTGATTTATCAGTAAAACAGTTTTCAAAATGACAGACAACTGACTGCTCACAATCATTTAGAGTACTGGGACCCACAGAATACAAATTCACATCAGTAAGTAAAGAGTATGACCAACAACAGCGCGTATAACTGCAAGACACATTGGTCTCATTGAGCTAATACAGTGCTGAATGACTTCTTTATGGAATCTTAAGCCCATTCCTGAAGAATCCCATTTCAAGTTGCATGACTAGTGCCTCCTGTTTCGTACGCCTCTTCCAAGGTCACACAACAGGTTTTCAATTAGATTTAGATCCCACAGTGTACACCCGAAAGTCCGACCCTACTTGCGATAGCGCTGACTATACGATATAGCAATTGTGAAGGAGGTGGTTAAAAAGCGGGTAAGAAATTGAATAAAGAGTAATATTTAATTCTTTTACTTTAAATACTTAGACTAGCAAGAAATAGAGTGCGTCGAGTTATAAAATGAACTTGATTCATCGTTAACTTCGAAAAAATACGATCGATCACCAAAATTTACCAAAAAAATGTCAATCGTGTCACTTCAAACGTCCATATCAAAGCTTTATTTACATTGTTTGGCCGAAATTCGTTTTACTATGTGAAGTGTATTCATTACTGTATCACGTCATATAGTTAAATCATGTCCCAACCCGCTAGTTTTCGAAAAACTCGAATTTTTATTGGCACTGGTAGTGTGACAAGATGGTACGGCTACTAGCCAATTGACAGTCCGGCTACTAGCGTTTTCTTTCTAAAAATGGTACGGCTACTAGTCGTCCCCGAATCATTCAGTGGTCTGAGAAATAAGCATTAATGACGAATTTATTTAATTAAATTATATGTATATAAGAGACCTTTGATGCGTAGCAATAAGGGTCGCCGCAGAAATCATTGGATATTTACTATACAAGTTACAATGGGATGCAATGGAAATAAACAATGGCACTGAATTGTACACTATTAAATGGCTTGACAATCTCACAGCCTTAATGAAAATTGCTTAAAATGCTATTGACTACATCGTTTATTGACGCAATACCTTGAAAGATGTCGTAACGCAAAAAATGTGATAACCATTGATTAATATTGTACTGAAAATACCGTATATAGATCTTGCCCCATGTTCACAAAGCGTTTTCACTATCATTTGAGTTTGAGATCGGTATTTCATTTCCCAATATATCTAAAATATAAAAAGTAAATTGAAAATGGGATTTTGCATCAATTTCAACATACCATTTAAGACTATTTTGTATAATAGTAGTAAATATATTTGATGGAATTTCAAATGTATCAGCCATGAAAATTTCAAACTCAAACTCAGTTGAGATTGAAAATGCTTTGTGAACAAGGGGTCAGGTGCATGTTGATCGTTATTGATCGAACATAATTAACGTATGTGCTTATCATTTAGACCTATCAAAAGTTATTTGATATTTTCATAGCATGGTTAGTGAGTTGTCCGTTTACAACAGCGGGCATAAATGAAGACATACATTTATTGTTCCCCCATCGGGGATGGGGGAGTTGCATGTGCTCATGTCCGTCTGTCCTTCAGTCCGCCCCTCAATTCGTCCTTCTTGTATATTTCAATTCACTTAATCGTTCTTTCAAACAACCACTGCCGATCCGACATTTTAGTAATTAATACTTATTTCAAAAATGGCATTCAAAAAAGGTGCAAGCTTTATTAATTGGTGCAAAATGGGGGCACTCTTGTCATATGGACACGTTTCTAGTAAAAAGTAATTTACTAATTTGTTACACCCGATGATTAAGTTATTGGGACATTTTGATTTTATGTTATTCTTTCCTTACTGATCATGTTTATAAATGACATTGAAAGAAATAGATGTTTCAAAATGCGACTGTTCTGCTAAAAGAAAATAGTGAAGCAAGTCTATTTTGGATTTTTTAAAATATGATTTACGAAAATAGAGAAGTCGAAAGTATATTTGTAACGGGGATTGCGGCATACTGCAACAGAGATAATAGGCGATGAAAATTATCAAAATATTTCATTTTTAGCCTATATTCAAACTATTTTAGAGATATTTAATAATAATTTATAATATGACGTCAGAACAACAACAAAATTGATGAAAAATATTATTTAGTCAACCCTAGTAGCCGTACATTACGACTGCTAGTAGCCGGACCATTTGTTTTTTAGACTTTGCTAGTAGCCGTACCATCTTGTCACACTACCAGTGCCAATGAAAATTCGAGTTTTTCGAAAACTAGCGGGTTGGGACATGATTTAACTATATGAAGTGATACAGTAATGAATACACTTCACATAGTAAAACGAATTTCGGCCAAACAATGTAAATAAAGCTTTGATATGGACGTTTGAAGTGACACGATTGACATTTTTTTGGTAAATTTTGGTGATCGATCGTATTTTTTCGAAGTTAACGATGAATCAAGTTCATTTTATAACTCGACGCACTCTATTTCTTGCTAGTCTAAGTATTTAAAGTAAAAGAATTAAATATTTACTCTTTATTCAATTTCTTACCCGCTTTTTAACCACCTCCTTCACAATTGCTATATCGTATAGTCAGCGCTATCGGAAGTAGGGTCGGACTTTCGGGTGTACACTGTGGATCCGGAGTTCTAGCGCACCATGGAAATATTCTGACGTTGTGGACCTCCAGAAAACGTCTGGTGTTCGCCGAACGATGACAAGATGCACCATCATACATAAACTGCATGCATCTTTGTGCTTGAAGACGTGGAAGGATAACCGGAACAAGGACTTGTCGCAGACATTCTTCAGAATTTAAGTTCCATTGGATTAAAACTGCTACAGTCCGTATGTGCATTGACACACCAGCCCACAGCGTTATAACTGATCACCCATGATAAAAAAAATCCGCTTCACCAATATTTTCGCGATTTAACCGTTCATCGCTGAAGGTGGCCATATGCATCATTAACTGATATTGTGAATTTGATTTCTGTGGGTGTCAGTATTCTAAATGCTTGTGAGCAGTCAGTTGTCTGTCATTTTGAATAATGTTTTACAAATAAATTAGTTAGTATTACTTGCATGTTTTATTGAAAGTTTTAGAGCAATATCTCAATTATCAAGCAAGTAATGCCCTAGTACGCAGGTGTATACTTAGAAAAGTTGTTAAGTGTAGAAGTCAAAACTACCCTTACATTAGCGTAACAATACATATAGAAGTCAAAGCTACCCATACATTAGCGTAACAGTACATATAGAAGTCAAAGCTACCCATACATTAGTGTAACGATACATATAGAAGTCAAAGCTACACATACATTAGTGTAACAGTACATATAGAAGTCAAAGCTGCACATACATTAGTGAAACAATACATATAGAAGTCAAAGCTACCCATACATTAGTGTAACAGCACATATAGAAGTCAAAGCTACCCATACATTAGTGTAACAATACATATAGAAGTCAAAACTACACATACATTAGTGTAACAGTACATATAGAAGTCAAAGCTACCCTTACATTAGTGTAACAGTACATATAGAAGTCAAAGCTACCCATACATTAGTGTAACAATACATATAGAAGTCAAAGCCACCTTTACATTAGCGTAACAGTACATATAGAAGTGCAAGCCACCCTTACACTAGTGTGACAGTATATATTGAAATCAAAGCTTCCCTTACACTAGTGTAACAGTAAATATAGAAGTCCAAGTTCCCTTACACTAGTGTAACAGAATATATAGAAGTCGTGGCTACCCTTACACTACTTTTAATAGTACATGTAGTCCAAGCTACCGTTTAACTAGTGAAACAGTAAATATAGAGGTCCAAGATTCCCTTACACTAGTGTGACAGTAAACATAGAAGTCAACGCAACCCTTACACTAGTTTAACAGTATATATAGAAGTCGGAGCCACCCTTACACTAGTGAGACAGTACATATAGAAGTCCAAGCTACCCTTACACTAGTGTAACAGTACATATAGAAGTCGATGTTATCCTAACACTAGAAAAACAGACCATATAGAAGTCGAAGCTACCCTTACACAAGTAATTCAGAACATATAAAAGTCAATATGTTTTAAAGAAAGAGTGTGTGATCCCATATATGTCCATGAGGAATTGTGATGATGCTCTTTTGAGCCTATGTTTTTATGAAAAATGATTCCCTGTTGACTTGCACTCTTTAGGTAAGTTATTGTCCTGCAGAATCGATTTCAAAATATTTTATTGTTGTCACGAGTATGTGTCAAAAGTAAGTACCAAAGTTTCTTATTACCAATGGAATTAGTTATTCACTTAAACGCACTGTCCTGAATCAATCAGTCGTATCGGTTTTCTACGAAAACTACTTTTTCTCCTTAGTGGTGCCAATTAGAACAAAATGTTTAACAAGGCCATAGTTTATTTTCAAATGTTCACTTAGCGTTTATCGCGTATGAACTGTTAGCTTTCAACAACGTCGGTATAATACGGGTTAAATTAACATTAGGACTGTTTAAATATGTTTTTCCGAAACTATAGATATAGAATTCTCTCTCTCTCTCTCTCTCTCTCTCTCTCTCTCTCTCTCCCCCTCTCTCTCTCTCTCTGTGTGTGTGTGTGTGTGTGTGTGTGTGTGTGTGTGTGTGTGTGTGTGTGTGTGTGTGTGTGTGTGTGTGTGTGTGTGTGTGTGTGTGTGTGTGTGTGTCCTGAAGAAGTCGGTAAAAGGTTCGGGGCGACTCTAGCTCGGTTGAAACAAAATGCTTTCTATATATCGGTCTCATCCCATCCCAGATTGAATTCTTCAATTGTCTATGAAAGGAAGTAGTTCGCGCGACAAGCTAAGACATATCTTTCCTATATTACTGAAATTACTTTGTATATTAAGTTTAATCACAATTTCTAAAAGCGAATTGAATACTGATACAAAATGTGCAAAGAATTTTTATTTTCCTTTCATAGCTTAAGACTTTCATAACAACAACACAAGTTTAGAAGTTTAGATTGTCCGATACATTTTATTTATTGTTTTTAATATGTTTCCTTCAGGACTTTTGTTAAAAAATAAGAAGATCGTTATATTACATTTTTGAATATGCAATTCTTACGTTGTGTTTCTTTGCATCGCTAGTAACATATAGAACTGAAATAACTATTTGCCATGTTTCTAAAGACCTTTGTTGTGAGTTAAATACAGGCTTTCGCTTTTGAAAACTACATCAATTGCACCCGTTAAATATTTCCATTTTATGAATAAAATACGTGTAAATAATAATGTTAGACCAAAGAGTTTGGGGAAGGAGTCTTCTTTCTTGTAACCTTAATGTCAGCTGTTTTATTCATATTTTTCAGGGATGCTACTTCGAAAGGTTAATTATGAATAGTTCGAGTAGATGGTACAAGCAAGTCTCTTATCGGCAGATCACTTCTCCGCCGACAGAATTCAATGACAACAAATCAGGGTAACAGTTTTGAATTTATTGATCTTTTGAAATGTCCACTTCACTTTTATTTCTTATAATCTGAACCTAAGGTTAATCACACCATTCAATAAATTAAAACGTAACTTTAGTAGCACTTATTAAAATCAACCGGTGAATCGTTACGCAATTAGGACAATTGTTTATTTTATATTTGTGCTTAGTCGGTTAGAAAAAGTTTCCAAAGGACATTTTGTTTTAAATTACTTATTACCTATTGGTTCTCGTGATCGTAAGTTAGCCAATAAAAACGTTATGCTAATTATTTTTCTAACAAGTTTGAGAGCTATCTCATTGGAATCGAGAAAAAGGAAGTCAAAACTTGATGACCGCATTTTTTGCAGATCGCAGAATAAAAAAACCATGGCGTTGTTATTTGCGAGGAATATTATTCTTGTTACAGGTAAGCATTAAAATGATTTTTTTAAATCACGCCATTTTTTCGATTTACAATGGCAAGTCTAAATTAACTCTTAATTAATTAATTAGTACGAGTTAGTAAAGATCGCTCAGTGATGATTCGTCATATCTCCTATACTTGTTCGGTCCAGTTGAAATGACCCTTATGTAAATCGACCCAAAGTTAAAACCGGGCCCTTTAAAAAACTTTTACTGATAATTGACTAAATTTCGTACAGCACAGTTATCATGAAATTGTCTTGTAATCACTAAGGTTACATACAAAATTTTGTTCATTATTGATTTGATGGACATTATTATTTTGAGTATCTAATCCAGATCGAGAGAACTATTTTTGGCGCAAGCTAATGAGGCGCTGCAGTGTATCCGCCCACAAAAAATCCCGAGGGCAGAACCTTACCATAATTTCCAATATTATTTGGATTTACAGTAGCGGAGTAATTCGCGACATTTTTTCTCATTCATAATAATCCAAATACGTTTCAGCGCGCGACTCGTCTTTCACCGGGAACACGGGAATTGTAAGCACCGATGTAAGTATCTTGCATATCTTGCACGCATGTGAGGTTCGAATGGGACTGCTGAGTAACCACCAGGGTCAGGCAAAACAACATAATTGCCTTTAAATTTATCCGCTTTACCATTTTAATTTTATTTCTGAACTCATTTTATAGTAGCGGGAGAATGTATTACTCATTTATAATTGTTGAAAAAAAAACGACATAGCTCGTGTCTCGTTTTACATGGAGTTGTTAGACTACTTTGAAAGGTGAAATGCATTCTTCTGTTCTGTTATATTCGGTTCTTGTTTAGTGTTTTAATTCTTCTATCAACTGACAGCCAAATAGTGCTCAATACGTTAAGGCTATGTGACAACATAGCAAATTAAATACACTGATATGAATACAAATATATTTTTAGAAACTTTGAATTCAAACGAAGTAACCAAATCAAAACCAACAAAAGCTACAAAAAGATCATATTAAAATAAATAACAAAACCCTTAAATTAATACAATAATCAATTATGGTGACATTTTATAACCGGGTTAAACTCGTCGGGTTTCCGTCGGCAGTAAAGAACACGTGTAAAGTTTCTTTGTTTATATCTTTGTTTCAAATATATTATTAAAAACGTCAAATAACAATAACCTAATGTTCACAGTATTTGTTTCAGGTAATCCTGTTCAAGGTTTTCACTTGCAAATAAATGTCAAATTTAAAACACTATTTATAAAATGCAGTTAAGGTAATCCTTATTTATGAGCGGTATTCCTTCGCTCTTATATAAAATTTAGATGTTTCTTAGTGTAGTGTCAAAATTAGAATGTCCTGATGTAGTTATAAAATCCCTAAACTTCTGATAATTTATCTGCCTCGGGCAATCATTTCCATGACAACTATAAGGGATATCTACATCTTATCGGTAATAAAATTGTCAAACCGCTTACAAAGAATTAAAGATGCCAATTATGCAACAAAGTATCAAACTGACTATGACAATAAACTTCAAAATTAAGTAACACAATAAATAGTTGAATTTAAAAAGAAAGAATTTTTACTTAAATAAAAAAACATCAATATTTGAGATAGCTACCATATTTTAGCATGGTAGCAATTTCTGCTAAGTAACTAGGCGGGAGTTTTTTTCTACAGCAGAGACAGTGTTTCAAACCTGTGTTTAAGGGCTTACCACACTCCTCCCAATCGCGTTCATCGATAAAAAGAAAATTATCAAAATCTCAATAATGGCAAAATGCCGTTCAATGAAACTTTGCACAAATAAATGTTACTAATGTATCTTTATTATGCATACAGTAAGACACGTTAGAAAACTAAAGAAAAAAGCTTCACCTCACATTAAATTTTGCTCATTTCAGAGGTGGAATGATCGTCATAACTCAACCATGTTTGCGTATTTTGGTCTCATATTATACAAGCGTGCAGATAAATCCAACACGCATCGAATCACGTTCCCCGTTTTTCAAAGAATTGCTTTATATTTTGATAAAAATGAGTCAAAGCTGACCACCTACCTTTCCGGGTCAAAATAAACATCTGCAGAACCGTCACCGGATGCTTGTTTTATCACAAGTTTTATCGCCGATATCCAAATTTAATTCAAAAATACAGGTGCAGTTTAAAACCACTATTGCAACAAGGTATTTCACAGACAGTTTTTTATGAAGATTTAATTTATATCTTAAGAAAATAAAAGGCAATGCTAATTTCTACCGGTTATTCATTAAAACCATCTGTAAATTCAAAAAGAAAGGTTACCAACATGATATTCTGCAGCACTCTGCAGGCCTGGTGATTAACCCATCTACAGTTGATCATTATGCTTACCTCTTTGGTGGCACGACGGTGGCAGGGGTTTAAGAGTTAATGAAGGTTTATAGAGAAATCTTTTTTTCTACAAGAACCTAGAAGCTCGATTTGTTTCTTTTATCCCTGTAATCGTGTTCTTGCTGATTTGACTGCAAGTACTCTGGTCTCGGTAAGATCGTTGAGTACCCGCCCATTTGGCTTTTCAATGCTATTAGCTTCTTATGTTTTTTTTGTGTTGGTGTGATTTTGCATGCAACATCGTTAAGCTGATGGGTGGGTTGGAGTAATTTCGCCAAGACAACTTGTACTTGTTTTGTGATATGGGACAATTGTGAGGTTGATGCACCCTAAAACCTGGTTTAAAATCCCAGTGGCAAATTGTTTTGCTGTGTGGGGAGGCTGTGTCTGCTGGATATGGCCATTCCTGATGTGCATATTTCAATTTTTCTTTTAAATATTTACACAAGTAAACAGTTCCGTTTCGATCCATCACAAATAATTATGTTGTGCAAATGGCGGTAAACAGGGAACCTTCAATGCGGTATTTTTAGATTAATACCATCTAATGATCAGCGGCGTATGGTTTAAAAGTATGTGATCGAGATTTCCGGCTGACGGAGGATATTATTTAGCGTATTACTAAGTGGTTTTGAAACGTTCTACTGATTGTCTTCAACCTCATGGGTCAGGTGAATGCACGACAGAGTTAGCAGACATTGCTTATGAAATTAAACGAGCTTTGGCTTCTTTTAAAGGTTGTGGGCAACCACAAGACCACCCCTTCTTTACAACCTATGGCGGACCACCCAAATGTATAACACCATACACATTTGAAACATCATCTGAAACACCTCCATCAACAAATTCTGTTCCATCTTCATCGGCCAATACACCGTCAACAGATTCCACTTCTCCATATCTATTGACCACGCCATTTCCAACATTATCAGCAATTCATCAAATAAACCAATCAGACTCTACACTTTCTTCATCTCCAGTCACAACAAATATACCACCGTCGTCATCTACAGCTTCATCAAACATCAACTGCTCCAGTGTGGACTCGGATCTTTTAATTTGTTACCAACTCTATTGGACAGTACAGAATTGGAATCTCGGGACAATTTGGCTTCAAACCTGTCAAAAGTAAGAAACCTACCGTAACTGTTGCTGATGACTAGAAATTTTACAAACACTTAAGCTACACTCTTAGTCATACTAAAAACGGAGATATGCGTAAGTAATTTGAAATGAACTACGTTCTCTCACGAGTATGAATTAGCCATTCAAAAACTATTTTCAAATTGAAATTTATAAATCAGGCCTCATTACGCTGGTCTGACAGCATTTCGAGGGATTCTTTGATTCTATAGCAAATTCTCTCCCCTTGTTTTACAGCATCGAGTGCTTTCTGCAATGTATGTCGGATGCCATTGGTGACTGCGACAACACAGACAAATACATCAAGTTCGACATGAACGTCCTAATCGTTTCGTATAGGGCAGCATGCAACCACTTAGACGTATATTGCGAGTGGACATATTTTTATATCATAAGAATGAGGAATATCCTGATGACCTAAAACTCGGGAATGAAGTTACAATAGACCAACGAAACTAAAACGGATTGTATTATTGTTGTAAGAAAAGAAACACAACAATATCTGTGTCTTGTTGCTGTAAAAAGTCTACATTAAATCAGTGCTGTTATCATATGGTCCTTTGAAGGTCGTTGAGCACGATACTTATGTTCTATATTAATAGTACATGTACTTCTAAAATTTCGTTTCTTTTTATATTTCGGCCAGTTTAAAATGGTTGGTTCCGATACCCCAGCCAATATAGTTTTGGATATTGTTCAATCATCCCCAAAGATATATTTCCTGCTTTTTAAATTTTGCCTTTGTCTATGATATGAAGGGTTTATATTATCAGATTTCCTGTCAAAATTCCATTCTGTTAAGTTCCGTTCATAGTTTTCTCGTTTAGGGAAACCCCATACTCCGCTGAACATGAAATGATGTTCTAAAAAAATACAGCACTGAAGGTTCCATGTTAACCGTCATATGTATTCCATCGTTTGGAAAGGATCAAAATTGTACTGTTTATTGGTATAAATATTGAGTTTTGCTCAACCCGGGTCTATGCGGCGTGTGCAGTAATATGCATTTCCATTACTGTCCATGAACAGGCTCAATCAAACCGAGCCTGCAATATTTTCATATTTGTCGCGGTGGCTTTCAAAGTTCACTTTTAGTTTATTGCAAGAGAATAAACCACTATCATATCAACGACAAATATACCAGAAACTGAGCAGACGACATACGTTTTCTCAAATAATAATATCTCAAGCTGAATAGTTACCTTAAAGAAGATGATTAAAGGCGCCATAGAACCTTTACAATTCTGTCGACACTAATTACTTGTCTAAGATTTAAATTACCAGGTGAAATAAGTTTGTGGCGTGGTTGTTGAGAAGAACACTATTTAACGGAATTACGTAAAATGCCACTGAATAAAATTTATGATGATTAATATTTCAGCTGCTATATTTTGGACAGATCCTTAATGTAGTGTAGTAGCATTCGATACCAGAAATAACACACATCATTCAACAATACACTGACACATGCACTTTCTCATTTGAATCATTGAATCACGTGTTACCCTAACGACTGAGTACATCGTTTTGACACAAATTCTTGCAGATGGCTGAAAAGTACAATGTAGCATATGGTCGATGTTGCCAGATACCATTAGACTTTCAGTAGTGTTCTGTCTGTCTACTGTTCTTTACGAGCGGCTTGATATATTCTTTGTCGATTGGATTAAAAATCAGACTCAATTCCAGTGTAAGAAAATTTAACATCTGTTGTAACCTGGTCCACTTAATAAGGACGATTAGTTTGTTTCTGATTGATCTTTAGATTCTAATTTTATATTTACTGTCTGTTATAGTAAATGGGCTGTCATCCTGTGAGCTCTATAACATGTCCTGCTTCAAGTCTAACGGTGCAGCGTTAGTTCTTGAACATGCAGATTCTTACTAAAGCAGTGGCGATTATACACATTTTAAAGAAGCAACTTGCAAGTAAGTACAATTTTATTTTGGGAAATATGTTGTACCATTTAATGCTTCCTTTTGTAATTGTTTGTGTTGTCTTATTTGAAATTCATCTTTTTATACACCCATGCTCTCCCTACCTCTCTGCTTGTTGGCTTTGTGGAGAGTGTTTTCTGAATGAATGTTGCTGTTCCTGATATGCATGTTTTATTTTTAATGTTTGTTTCTTAAGCGAATCCACCAATGTCCTTGATGGTGTCTGCGCTTCAGGTAGTCTCTTTAATTTTTATTATCAAAAGAGTAATATATGCATATCAGGAATCGCCACACTCACAAAACACAGCCTCTCCACGCAGCGAGGAAGAGAGAGAGCATGTTTGTTATAAGTATGTCAATTCAAAAAGGACGCCACGGACAACTAACTAAAAAGAGAACCTTTAGGGATGCCGCCTTTGAACGGTCAATGGCAAAACAAATTGCCACTGGGGGTTCTAGGGTGCACCAACCTTACACTTGCCCCAACAGGTTCTCGTATCACAAAACAGTACAAGTTGTATTGGTGAAATAACACCAACCCACCCATCGGCTCAACAATGTTGCATGCAAAAGCACACAAACTTATAAAGCATAAGAAGCTAGCAGCATTGCAAAGCCAAAGGGCGGGTACTCAATGATCTTACCGAGACCAGAGCACCTGGAGTAAAATCAGCAAGAACACGATGACAGGGATAAAAGAAACAAATCGAGCTTCTAGGTTCTTCAAAGAAAAGATTTCCCCATTTTATAAACTCTTAAACCCCTGCCACCGCCGTGCAACCAAAGAGGTAAGCATAATGATCAACTGTAGATGGGTTAATCACCAGGCCTGCAGAGCGCTGTAAAAATATCATTTTGGTAACCTTTCTTTTTAAATTTACAGATGGTTTTTACGAAAACTAGTAACCGGGAGAAATTAACATTGCCTTTTATCTTCTTAACTTTATAAATTAAATCTCCATAAAAAATGGCTGTGAAATAGCTTGTTGCAATAGTGATTTTAAACTGCACCTGTATTTATGAATTAGATCTGGGTATCGGCGATAAAACTTGCAAAAGGTTTTCCATAATTTGTTATACCGATAATCTTGTTTTAATAGTTTTTCTGTAAAACAAAAATCCTGCATATCACAGACAACGCCAAAGGCAAATTTAAAAAGCAGGAAATATATCCTTGTGGTGAAGAAACATGAAAATGTATCGATGTTGTTAATATCAGAGCTCCGTGTGGATCTTCTGACCTTGTATATTTATCAGACTCTTGTGCTCCATGTAGATCTTTTTCGTAGTGGTGATCGGTATAAATCGCATAGTTCCTAATCATCTGTGTAAATCACGTTGTCTGTGATTGTCCGTAAAATCCATACTCCCTGGTGGTCCGATAAAGTCACATATGCAATGGTAGTCCAAGTTAATCGCGCAAGCTTTAGTAGTCCACGGATATCTCCAACTGGTGCTCTATTTAAATCCTCTTGACCCTTGTGGTCGTATCGGTCAGTTATAATTACCTATGACCTGGTTATTCGTTTCAACATCGTAAGCCCTGGTTTCATGTAGATCTCATAGTATCTAGTATCTTTGGTGCGTGTTGACCTCTCATGTACTGGTGGTCATTGTAGATCTCGGAAGGTACCTTTTCCTTATAGTATCAGTATCCCCATCTTCGACGCAACAAACGGAAACAACATTCTATCCAAATACAGCAACGCTATTATCTTCGATGCCACAAACGACAACAACGTCCCTATCAACTACAGCAACGCTTTTATCTTCGATGCCACAAACGACAACAACGTCCCTATCAACTACAGCAACGCTTTTATCTTCAATGCCACAAACGACAACAACGTCCTTATCAACTACAGCAACGATTTTATCTTCGATGCCACAAACGACAACAACGTCCCTATCAACTACAGCAACGCTTTTATCTTCGACGCCTCAAACGGAAACAACATCCCTTCCAACTACAGCAACGCTATTATCTTCGACGCCTCAAACGACAGTTTTTGCATCCATATCAACTACAGTGTCGCTATTATCTTCGACGCCACAAACGGAAACAACATCCCTTCCAACTACTGCAACACTTTTTTCTTTGACGCCACAAACGACAACAACATCCATACCACCTATAGTAACGCTATTATCTTCGACGCCACAAACGAAAACAACATCCCTTCGAACTAAATCAACACTTTTATCTTCAACGCCACAAACGACAACATCACCAATAGCTACAGTAACGCTATTATCTTCGATGCCACAAACGGAAACAACATCCCCACTAACTATAGCAACGCTCTTATCTTTGACGCCACAAAAGACAACATCACAAACAGCTACAGTAACGCTATTATCTTCGACGCCACAAACGGAAACAACATTCCCACCAACTACAGCAACGCTTTTATCTTCGACGCCACAAACAACAAAATTATCCCCACCAACTACAGCAACGCTCTTATCTTCGACGCCACAAAAGACAACAACATCTGTAAAAACTACAGCAACGCTATTATCTTCGACGCCACAAACGAAAACAACATCCCCACCAACTACAGCAACGCTATTATCTTCGACGCCACAAACGAGAACAACATCTGTACCAACTACAAAGAAAACCTCAGCATCGCCTTTGGTATTTAATTTTATTTATAAAAATGCTATGGCAGTCAGGTTTCAATTAGCGCTTGTTCACTTATTTAGATTCTGAATGTAGAAATTGTTCACTTGGTACCATTGTAATTAAATTTTTTCCAATATTTTTGACATCTAGAGGTAAATTTAATATGCACTGACAACAACAAAAACAACAATTACATTCAACTTTGTCAAACCATAAGCTTGCAACATTATGTTTTTTCCTTTAAAGGGGTGTTCAGAATCCGTGATAGCAGCTGGCTTGGCGAAATGCTTCACTATTTCTTTGGATCAAATTTCGTCAATATATGATATATTGACTAGCTATTGCAGCGAGTAAGTTATACAATAAATAATTTATATACGAACTCATCAACTCATCATATAGTAACTCCTCAATCTCAATCCTTCTTTCATAAGAAATTATGAACGAAAAGCATGATATCTGGAACATAAAACATAAAGGTTCAGTCTAAGAGAAGTTGACAAAATGCTTGAGGTATTATCAAGTTCATCAAGTTCTAAATCGTTTGTAATGCAGGCATTAAATTTTATCATAATATCCCTATAAAAAGTGAAATATAAATATCAAGAATGGCCACATCCAGAAGACATAACCTCCACACACAGCCAAAAAGCAGAGGAAAAGTGATCATGGTATTACAATAATCAGATTCAAAATGGACGCCACAAACATTTAATGAAAGTGAGAACTCGAGGGGTTACCGTCTTGGAACGGTCAGTGGAAAAACAATTTGCCAATGTGGGCCTTGACCAGGTTCTAGGGTGCACCAACATACACTTGCCCCAACAGGTTCTCATATCACAAAACAAGCACAAGTTTCTTGGCGAAATTACTCCAACTTACCTATCAGCTCAACAATGTTGCATGCAAAAGCACACAAACATATAAAACATAGAAGCTAATAGCAAAGCCATGTGGGGCGGGTACTCAATGATCTTATCGAGACCAGAGCTCCTGGAGTAAAATCAGCAAGAACACGATGATAGGGATAAAAGAAACAAATCTAGCTTCTAGGTTCTTTTAAGAGAATAATCCCCAAACCCTTCATAAACTCTTAAACCCAATGCCACCGTCATGCAACCAAAGAGGTAAGGACAATCATTAAATGTAGATGAATTAATCACCAGGACTGCAGAGCGCTGTATAATATCATGTTGGTTACCTTCCTTTTTAAATTTACAGATGTTTTTATTACGAATGAACGGTAGAAATTAACACTGCCTTTTATCTTCTTAAGTTTATAAATTAAATCTCCAAAAATGGCTATGAAATACCTTGTTGCAATAGTGATTTTAAACTGCACCTCTATTTTTGAATCAGATCTGGGTATCGGCGATAAAACTTGCAAAAGGTTTTCCTTAATTTGTTACATCGATAACCTTATTTTAAAAGATTTTCTGTTCTGCAAAGATTACGTTCATTAAAATTATTAACATCACTGCAAGCTCTAGAACAGAAATAAAATCAACTAAATAGTCATAATTTCAAAATATTCATAATTGATAAAGACACGAACCATCTGTTAATAGACAACAACTTACATTTTCAACACAAACTATATTTCAGCTTGGAGTGCAACATACAGTGTTATATTAACGTCGTTGGACAATGTTAAACGGAGGACCAGTTTTTCGTTTACGATACAGAGGTTTACAAGGCGACCAGCAGAGCGTACTGTAACGACATATATAGTAAGATACAGTACAAATATATGTGTTTTGAATTGTGATAAATCAAGTATGAAAATTATGCTATTAAAAAGTCCACAACTAAATGCAAATGTTATAATAATAATAATAATAATAATAATAATAATAATAATAATAATAATAATAATAATAATATTATTATTATTATTATTATTATTATTATTATTATTATTATTATTATTATAAATTCGTACTTTTTTGTAAGGAGTCATTGAAAATGATGTTTTAAACACATTGGCAATAATTTCAACGTTCAGTTCTTTTCAAAAGTTAAAGAAATTGCTTTTTGCCAATTACATGGATAAAAAATGAAAATTAGTTCCAAAATCAACTTACTTTCAGGATAATGCTTGTTTACAGGTAAATTTCCATCACTCCATATGTGTATGATTTGTGGATCGCTTCCGTTTCTAGATATTTTTTGTCATATACGTTCCTTGATACCTAGATTGATGGAATGTATATGGAATTTCAGAAACTTTGTTTTCACTAATCAACTGCCAGATGACTAATCTCTCCTGCCTTACCGCATTAACTAACAGTATAAAGACTGAGGTATTACACGCTTTCAATGCCCAGGACTATACCACATATCGACAGACCTACTGCACGCGAGTACTATATTATAACCATGTTGATTATTTAACAAATAAATTCGCGGCATTTCTTCTGATAATCCATCAAGGTGGGGATGCATGCCATTTTTAGTCAAAAGTCCCAGATGTCATAATATTAACGTTGACCGCTCCAGGGAAGAACAGCCCCAAGTTCTCTTAATCATTATTTGTCGGTGTTGTCTATGTTTTGGAAATTGGTATTTTTATGAACTTCTTAATACCTTTATCTACCGTCTTACCGGCTGTGTGTGGAGGTCGAGTTTCCTTGCCATGGACTTTCCTGATATGCCTACTTAAGATTTTATAATGTACTAATAGCAATACTGTTAGGCGCAATTAGCTTGTGACAGTGTCGAATATTTTAAGTTTTTAACCCAATGTTTGCAGCTACACAGCTTAACTTGCGAAACAATGATTATCAATACCATAATTTAGAACAATCATTTTTGTTAGTAACAGCCAATATCCAGATACCAACTAGCAATATCGTCAGAAAGAAACGTAATGATAGGTTATATAGACGTAAACTGCTGGCCTGGAGATGAACCTCTCAAAAGCTGATCGCTTTGTTTGTCTCTTTCAATGCCTGAGGGTACACGGAGTGTAAGGTTGTGTGTAGGTTTCTATGGAAATCTTCAAAAGGAACGGAGGCTCTTGATCAACTATATTTATTCCTTTTTGATCTTGCTTGCTTAATTTCAGTTGGTCCCGGTAAGAGCATTGAGTAGCTATCAGTATTGGGTAACAGTGCGTTTAGCGTTATATTTTATGTATTTGCATTCTGTTGCATCCACTGCTGTCGTGTATGTTGCTATGTTAAAGTTAACTTACTTAGACCAACAGTTAGTTTAGGATACAGTGTTGTTATAAGTCTCTTGGAAACACGAATAGTTTGTGCTGTGTTTGTCTCTTGCGTGATTGGCTACGCGCTGCCACCTTCTTTGTATGGCTTTGAGGTTATATATAATTATTTACAATAAAGTCTTATGTTTCCAGAGCGCTGACATCATTCCAGTCCTGTGTGGCATTTGCGGCGTCAGAATCGTGCACATCGACCTTGGCGCAACATGCACTGGGCTTGTATGTGGCCAGCACGAGCTACTGGAAATGTGGTTTACAGAATCATGAATATTTTACTACATACGGAGAAGATGTCACTTGCTCAGCTGTAACAACCACGAGAGGGGACGTGATCTTGATAGCAGTTTTAGCCGTGATACAATGTTAAAATTGTTTCCTGGTCATAAGAGTACCATGACTGCACGAATCTTTGTTTAAATAAATGTAGTACCTGTCAAAGTGGTGTTATGCTCTAAAATTTATTGTAAACTTCTTTAGTAATTTTTTTTAAATTAATAATTTAATGAAATAATATAAAATCCCTATTTTTTTGGGAAATCATTTTGTTGAAATGCAAGGTTATTCTAATTGGCAATCTGTTATGCTAACAAAAAATAATTCTCAATGTTTTGAGTGATTGACACTTTTCAAAATTTCTTTTTAGTTTTACAACCAATCAAGATTACAAAAGAAGTGTCAGCCGGTAGTTTCGTATCAGATGCCTTAATCACTAATTTGAGACTTATTATCGGTATTGGGACAATTATCAATCAGACAGGTTAATTATCCCAAAGCTATAATTTTAGAGTCCCACCTTCCTAAGCTCTTGGTGTTATAATTGTTTTTGGTTGCTGTGGTCGTATTTATTTTTTTAATATTTGTTACCGTTTTGTGACAGTCTTATTTTGGATCTCTAACGTACAACATATATGGTTTTCCATAAGAACATAAATTACGTTGAAGGATTATTTGTTTGGTTTTACAAACACAGAATTTTGTATATCTATTTAGAGCTGTTGTGATTTGTTATAATATGTGGTTTCCCATATGAAGAGTATATAAAGGAAAAAAAACGGACTTAGTGTTATTCGTCATTCGAATTTATTCTTAAAGTTTATGCCGTCAAAAACACATGGCAGGACACTAGTCTAGTACCCGACGTATCAAACAGTACGTCTGGCATAGGCTAAAAATGTTGGCGTCCTGTGCAAGTAGTAAATTTATATTAAAATGTTAGATTATGAACAATTTGGATGAAATTACATAATAATATGTCTCCCACTGTAGATTTACTATAGCACAAAATTTTTTCCCGAAAACCATACAATTTAATAATAACTGATTTTTACTTGACATAGTATCGACCAGCAACTTAAGGGTCGGTATCAATATATGCAAACAAAAGAGATACTAACGGAGTTTGAAAAGTTTGGTTCAACAAATATATAAGTTTATATAAATTTATTTATATTATTTACTGTAGGATTCTGTTTACACAGCGCGCCGCCATTATTGGTGTATGCCTGACCCGATAATGTAATGACAGGGGCAGGTAACCAGACTACTGTCAAAGTTAATATAAACGTTTATTTTGTTAATTTAATTTTAATTTTGAAAAAGTAGTAACAATATAATATCGACAAAGAATCTTTATTAATGATACACACGTTTGTATGCATATATTTTTCTAAAACGGAATAATGAAAACAAACTAGATACATTTAATAATTATTGAAATAAGGGTGTGTGATTTATACTGTTAACTCATGAGCAATGTTTTTAAAGTTGTTAAAAAACGGTAATAATGTTGAATGAAGCCAAATTTAACATCAGAACGTCAGAATTTAGGAAATTACTAGGAAATAACAAACGAACAACAACAACAACAAAATACGAAACTTTTAAAAAAGTGCTATAATTTTTTTAACCATATTATACCACGCAAGTGAAAATTTAAGTGATTAAGGACAATTTGACACTCTTCAGTGTAAGGTGATTTTTTTCTATTGAAATAAATATAATTTGAGAACGTTTTGGCATGTGAACCTTCTAATAAATATCCACCTCTCTGATGGCTGCTTAGAGAACCTCTGTTGCTCCTTGTCCAGAACAGCCATTTACAGCATTAACCTGCTAGGTTCCGTAGCCAATCGGATGTTCGCAGAGTCAAATTTGGTTAGTGGTTGTCGTGCTTTTTCCAGGCACATGCGAGAAAACATCATACATCATTTTATTTCTCGTTGAAAATGAAAATGGTTAACAATTGCCTTGAAAAGAAACTCATGGATGGATGATCTGCATTTATATATTCATGGTACCTATCCCTTGTGACATTTAGAATACAATACAATACAATACAATACAATACAATACAATACAATACAATACAATACAATACAATACAATACAATACAATACAATACAATATTTTCAGCACAAAACATTTTACAATGCTTATAGCCTAACACAAAATATGCAAGTATAGGGTGACAAACAACAGTGAAGAAAAAGCAAAAATCCATACAAACATATATATTAAGAATGAACACACATACGCGTATATAAACATCCTGCCAAAATATCGATGTAAAATTATAGTCCTAGGAAACTAGACTATATATTGAAATTTCTAATATACCTGTCATCGTGTTCTTGCTGATTTGACTACAGGGGCTCTGGTCTCGGTAAGGTAATTGAGTACCCGCCTTTTTGCTTGACGATGCTATAAGCTTATTATTTTTTTATGATTGTGTGCTTTTGGATGTGTTGAGTTGATGGGTAGGCTAGAGTTATTTCACTAAGACAACATTAATTTGTTTATTCACATGAGAACCTGTTGGGGCAAGTGCGAGGTTGGTGCACACGAGAATCTGGTTTAAACCCCTATTTGGAAATTGTTGTGCCACTGGCCGTTTCAAGACGGTTACCAATCCGGTTATCATTTTCGTTAAATATTTGTTGTGTCTATTTTGAAATAAATTGATCGTTATATAAACAAGGCTCTTTTTTCCTTTCTTCTTGTTGGCTCTGTGGGGAGGCTGCCATCAGTATGTGGCATGAAATGCATATTTATTTTGTTTTGGAACTGAAATATATATACCCAACACAACCAGAAATTAGAAAACTAATATGAACAGCCAATGCTGGTAGGTCTGTTGCTTACGATACTTTGGACCAGCTGCTCCTTATTCAGCAAGCTCAAATTTAGTATCTACAAGACAAGTATGCGGCGTTGCTGGTGAACAGCCAAAATAATTCGCAGCTTTGTACAAAACACATGCGACTTTAACGCAGCCATAGAGATTTATATCTGCCGCAACAATGTTATCAAAAACGAGGTCAACATAGGCCTCTAAAGGTGCTTACAGTCAAGATGAGAACCGAAAACATTACCGAAGGAAGGACAACTGTTCAAATTCTGACAAAGATCGAGCTTAGTGTTTACTTCCTCTGTTTTAGCACTGCGTTAAGACCACTTTTAGCATTGCTGTCCATTTCACAATTTTCCATTATTTTTGACCCCGAAATAATGACCATGGCGGCAATAATACCACTTCTGCCCATTCCTGGTGGTGGTTCTGATGCAAACGATATTTGGTTTTTGTGTGTGGCTGTGCTGTGTAAATAAAGCATTCTTTCGTATAAGAATCCAGTCGCGGGGCACTATATTAATGTTCTTCATTGTGGGAAGAGGTATTTGCAATTAGTATTAATGTCGGGTTTTAAAAAGATTTTCTTTTAAACCAAAAGTCGACAAGAAGGAAGTATCGATATCTCTTAAATTTTTTAAATTTGACTTTTCATTTCAGTATTATCAAAACAACATATTGTTGTTAGATATATTGATCAGCTTGAGCGAATGTTACTTTTAGCTCATATGATCTTCAGTACTGTAGATGGATGCAAATACCTTTTCATGTAAAAATTACTTGTGATAATTATACTTCATGGACCTGTCAAGACCATATCCAGGCGCTCACTTTTTGTTGGATATAAACTCATTTAAAATGTGTGCATTTTACCACACAAGGAGCATATTTGCGTCCCCTAAAAATAGCATTAAGAAAATGGGTAAATCAGGAGCGTTGTTAATGAAAAGAGGATTGCTTGTTCTGTTGAACTGTTCAGCAGATGTCCTCTAGAAGATGTGTTTCTAAGAAAACTACGTCGTTAGGAAACACATTGTCATTAAATAGTCAATTACAGTAACAGCTACAAGTTTTAATCAATGTTTACATCTGTCAAACTATTCCTTAAATATCTGTTCCTTAAATATCTCCGGAAATTGAAAGCCTTCTAAAAATGAAACATATTGTGCCCTGATGAAAAATAATGACTCTCTCATGCAAGTGTCACAAGATTTCATTTTGAATTAGGTTTACAAATTACGACGTATTGAACGCGAAAGTTTGACTCAAAAATGTCAAATGTCAAAATAAAACGGAAAATACTGAGTAAATACTTCAAATTTATTCATTTTTGATACAGTATCGTATAGTCATGTCTTCATTCAACAACCAGTTCAAATTCAAAGTCTTGATCTGTTAAATTGAATTAATGACTTGTTCTTAAAGATGGTCTGGGGTTTCAAAACGGCACAAACATCGCACAGGTGTGTAAGTTTTTGGCACTCACCAACTACAGCTAGAGAAAAGACTTCAAAATGAGGGTAAATCGTCAGTAATTGTTTTAGTATATGTAGGAGGTCAAAATACTCAAAGCAAATCCGAATAATTACTTTGTGTCTAAATGTTCTTATATTTTAACAAATTTTCTACTAAAATTGGAACGATAAGAGAAGATTTGCATGAGATTATCCAATCAGAGTAATTGTATACGATATTTTTGTTGAAAGAAGAGTGAGTTACGTGTACAAGGATGTGATTAAAGCTATCATACCTCTTTACAATACTTCCGGTAACAGAAATGCTCGGATCGATCTTGTTTATATTTGGCATGAATGTTAACCTCAGTTAGGTTGCTTAGAGTATGACAAAGTTACAGCCTATATGTTTAGCTAAACAAGATCTAATATGACCTTTGACCCTAAAATGTGGCCTCGACCTTCAAAATCTGGGATAGGGCATGATACTCAGTCACTTAGAAAAAGAGTTACATAGATATTGGATTAATTGTGCAAATTGCTTGCCATACAATTAATCCAAAATCTATGGTTATCGACCAATAACTATAGATATCGGTCCGATAACAATAGTTATCAACAATAACTTGGATTACCGCCCGACAACCATAGTTATTGGTGAAAATCCTAGATATTGGGCGATAACCATAGTTATTGTCAATAACTATTGTTATTGGACCAATAACTAATGATATCGCCGAAAACTAAAGTTACCGAACGAAAAATAAAGTTCTCGGCGTTAACCATAGTTACCGGACAAAAACTATGGTTTTCATCAATAGCTAAGGTTTTCCGAAAATATTGTGTAATTGTAAACTTTAAATATTAATCGGTATCCTAGGTTATCGTCTTGCCATTGTAACTGTTTGGCATGCGGGATATGAAGAATTGATCCGATATACATGGGTACCGGCCAGTAACCATAATTATTGGTGAAAGCCCTAGTTCTCGGTCAATAACCATAGTTATCGTTCATATCTATTTCATGTCACAAGTATGGGTCGGACAAGACCTTACATGACCTCTGACCGACTGTGACCATGATTATCGAGACGAAATCCCGAGGTCTGCGACTGACATTCCGTCCCATAGAGTTTAACATTCATGCCAATTATTAACAAGATTTCTCTGCATTTCTGTTAACGGGAGTATTCATTTTTCTGTCATTAAGTATGATAGTTTAATCACATCCTTTTACATGTAACTCGCTCTACTTTCAAATAAAATATCCTAGGCAATTACTCTGATTGGCATATATAAAGTTTTGTTTTGTTTTAAAAAGTTACAAATAAACGACTGAACAAACTCGTTACAATTTTACACGCTAATCTTCTATTTATCGTTCCTCCGTCATCAACCCACCTACCTACCTTCTTACCAATCGGTCTCATCCCATCCCAGATTGAAATATTTTGTTCAACTTTCTATTAAAGGAAGTAGTTCGCACGGCAAGCTGAGATATTTATTTCCTATACTAAAATTTGTACTTTGTAAATTAAGTTTAACAACAATTTCTAAAAGCGAATTGAATACTGATACAAAGTGTGCAAAGAATTTTTATTTTTCTTTCATAGTTGAAGACTTTTATAGCAACAACAAAAGTGTAGATTGTCCGATAATTTTTGTTTAATATGTCCTTCTTTTGTTAAAAAAGTAAGAAGATCGTTACATTTTATTTTTTGAATATGTATTTCTTTGCAGCGCATGTAACTATTTGCCATGTTTCAAAAGACTTTTGTTGTGAGTTAAATATAGGCAGGCTTTCGCTTTTGAAAACTACATCAATTGCACCCGTTTAATATTTGAATTACACGCAGCAAGAAGATACGTGAAAATAATAATTTTAGACCAAAGAACGTTGGTAAAGAAGTTTATTTCAAAGAACCTTGTATACTTAATGTCAGCTGTTTTATTCATATTTTTCGAAAATGCTACATTTGATAAGGTTTTATTTTGAATAGTTTAACTAGATGGTACAAACAAGTATAAACTGAGCGTTGGTACGTCGGTAACCAGCAGATCAATACTCCGCCTAGGGGATTCAATGACAGCACATCTGGGTAATAGTTTTGATTTTACTGATCTTTTGAATTGTCCACTTGACTTTTATCTCTTATGACATGAAACCTAAGGTTAAACATACCTTTCAAAAATTAAAAACGTAACTTTAGTACTTATTATAATTAATCGTTGAATCGGTACGCAATTAAGACAATTATATATTTATTTTTCTGTTCAGTCGGTCAGATAAATTTGCTAAAGGACACTTATTACCTATTACTTATTACCTAAATCGCTTATTACCTACCTATTGGTTCTCGTGATCGTGAGTTAGCCAATAAATCCGTTTTGATAATTATTTTTCTAAAAAGTCTGTAAGCTATCTCATTGAATTTGAGAAAAAGGAAGTCAAAACTTGATAGACCTGAAATGATGACCACGTTTTTTTTTTCAGATCGCTGAATTAAATACCATGGGGTTGATATTTGCAAGGAATATTATTCTTGTTACAGGTAGGAAATAAATGATTTTTTTAATCACGTAATTTTTTTCGACTTACAATGGCACGTCTAAAAAATTCGCTCGGAGATGGTTCGTCAAATCGTCTATACTAGTTCGGTCCAGTTGGAATGGCCATTATTTAAATCGACCCAAAGTTAGAAACGGTTAAAACGTTAGAAATAATTTTGATCTCCCACATAGCTGAAAATAAGAACTTTATTGAATTTTTACCGCCTACAACACTGTCTATTTTATTTCTTTTCAGAATAGTGGTTTTTATTTGTTGAATGTATTATTTTCGGTAAATTAAAAAAGTGCAATAAATACACTAACACCTGTCTTAATAAAAATAGAAACTATATCAAACCTTGCATGTTTTGATTTAAGAAGACCGCGTCGTTTCTCCGAATAAGAAAGTTATCAGAATCCCTTGAAAACATTAGTTAATATCAAATTCGAGATGTGAAAATGTCTTGTAATCAATAAGTTACAGCAAAATCTTCATCATTGGTTTGTAGAATATCATTACTTTGAGTATCTAATCCAGACCGAGAGAAATACTTGGCGCAAAAAAAGTTTCCCGATGGCCTAACCGATGAAATAGAATATGTTCACCATAATTTCCGTAATTATTTTTTTACAGTGGCGGAGCAAGTTATGATATTTTTTTCTCATTTATAATAATTCAAATACGTATCAGCTCGTGACACGTCTTACACGGGGATGGACGGTACGGTAAGCACCGATGCAAGCAACTTGCATATCTTGCACGTTAGCCTGGATTCCAGGCGATTAAGTATTTTTTTTTATTAATTCTCCAACTAATTATCTTGAGCCAGTCTACATCTCTATCTGATAATTCAGACATCTCTCTCAATGCAGTATGAAAGAAATTAGACTGGCTACCATAAAAGTCTGTTATGATGTATAAAATATAAATAAAAAGACAAAACAAACTAATTAGTCTACTTGCACGTATGCGAGGTTCGAATGGGACTGCTGAGTAACCGCAAGAGAAACTGAGGACCCCCGAGGGTCAGATATTTGCATTCCAAACCGACAATGATAAATGCCATTTATCCGCTTACCATTTTATTTTAATTTTATATCCTAACTCATGTTTATAGTAGCGGGAGAATTTATTTGTCAATTACAATTGTTAAAAAACATCATAGCTCGTGTCTCGTTTGCATGGAGATGTAAGACTACTTTTTCTAGAGCTGATTAACTTATTTAGCAGATGAAAAGCTTTTTCGGCGTTAGCTGTCTAAGCTCACTTTTGACCTAGTTTTTCGACCAATGAAATATTGTAAATAAAACTTATTATGCAGCGGGAAAATCAAATAGATTATTTTGATTGGTTATTAGTGGGTCTCGTCAATGATTACCGTAACGATTTTTAAATTGTGTTTTAGTATTTACATGGCACTTACATGTTCGGGCATTTTCGTTTTTAAAAGCGATAATTGTATTGGAGAAAAAGATATTTACGGTATAAATAACCAGTTAAGTCAATTGATGGCTTAAATACGATTTTGTATGGAATATTCATGGGTGTCAGGTAAACACTCGAGTACAATACACAGTGTAAAACGACAGAGAAGTGCAGATATTTCTGGTTCTTACTGGTTCCTGTCTAGTTACTTTGATACTGATTGTTAATTTCAAGTCCAGACATTCAAATCGCCTTGGTGTAGTGGTTATCACACTCGCCTCTCAAGCGGATGCCCCGGGTTCAATACTCGGGAGGGACACTTTTTTAAGTTTATTTACGTGAAAGTTGGTAGATTTCGCTCTTGTAACAAGTTATTATTTTCATTTATTGTATTTTAATAACAGTTATTCGTCATTAGTACTAACTCTACAAAAGGTATTTTATTGAAACTGAATAAATGTACAGTTAACATTAGACATTCTTCTTTAATCGACGTATTATCATCAGACGAAATTTTTGCACGCTCTTTATTTCTTTCTTTCTTATATATAAAAATCTTTTCCATCAACGCCGTTTATCTTTTTTTAAAGATATTTCTTGTTTTCTGTTCCGTTCTATTCCGTTCTTGATTATTGATGCAGTCCTTCTATTAACTGACAGCTAAACAGTGCTCATACACGTAAAGACAACGTGACAACATAGCAAATTAAGTAAATTACAAATATATTTGTGGAAACTGTGAGTTCAAGCGAAGTTACCAAAGCAAAACCTCAAAAATCTACAAAAAGAGAAACATTCAAATAAATGACATAACCCTTAAATCAATAACACATTTATAATCGATCAATTATGGTGACATTTTCTGCTAGGTATCAAGGCAAAAGTTTTCTATACAACAAAGCCGGAGTTTCGCACCTGTATTTAAATCATATGTACATAGCAAACAAATTAGAGAAAAATGTGTTCATAATATATGAAGATTTTATGCGAAGCCAACCACTTTTTTGTACTTTAAATGAATGAAATATATTCAATTATTATTGAAATAACAGGGGATATATTTAGTATGGAATATTTTATTTATTATTATTATTTGTTTACTTTATCTTGTCTTGTCTAAACTAATGTTTACATAGTATGTCAGATCATTCTGCTAGTTACACAAAATCTGCAGAGTTGTAATAGCATTTAATTTCTTGCTTGTCGTGAACCATCATCGCAGTAAAATGGTCTCTTTTTTGGTCCTATTTCAGTGTTAACATGTTACATCATCGGACAATGTGCGGGTCAAATAATCGATGTTTGCTCCGATATGGAAACTGAAGTGAGGTTGTGCTACCAGCTGTACCAACCTTTTCAGTACATGGATCTTAATCAGTCATGGACTCAAAACTGTCAGAAGTTAGTACACATTGCATTGTTTTATACCCGTTATCTCTAAAATAGATGAGAAAAACTAGAGCAATAGTAAATTAGTATATTTTTATAAAAAAGTATAAAAATAAACAACAACGAAGAACAAAACAACCCCCAACAACAACAAAGAAACAAAACAAACAAACGAAATGCATATATAAGACCTTCAAAATGAATAGTCTTCCCTTTATAAACTTAAGTAAACATGCCATGTCTCTAAAAAGTGAAGTATGCATATCAGGAATCGCCACACCACTCACAAAACACAGCCTCTCCACGCAGCGAAAAAGAAGAGACAAAAAGAGAGCATGTTGTTAAAAGTATGTCAATTCAAATAAGACGCCACAAACAATTAACGACATAGAGAACCCTTGGGGTTACCGCCTTGGAACAGTCAGTGGCAAAACAACTTTCCCCTGGGGGTTTAACCCAGGTTCTAGGATGCACCAACCTCACAATTAGCTAATTGCTTGATGGATAAGAAATAAAACAACAACGAAATAATGTAACGAAACCTCGTCAAGCTTAATAATGAAAATTCAAGAAGAATTCGGCTTAGCAAAACGAAAAGACGCTTCGCGAAAGAAAAGAAAACGCTTTTCGAAAGACGAAAAACTCATGGTGATGAGACGACAAAACGCCAAGCAAAAGTTAAAATCAAAGTACTGAAAGTACAGAAAACCAGCGAAGCGATTTTGCTTATTGAGAATAACCAGTGCCATGATTCTCATACATGTATCCATTTACGAAAAAGCAAAAGAACTTGGTTCACTCGCAAAGACCTTCATCCGTCTAAATGGTAGTGGAAATAAGGGTTTCCATGTATTATCTGGATGAAGGCTTCTTGTAACCCTTTACTCCATAGATATACCTTCATAGCTTGGGCGAACAGTTTAGATCCATATCAGCTGGCACATCTGTCCGATCTGATTAGGATTTAAACTGTTCGCTTTTAGAATCTTTTTTTTTTCTGACCAGTAATCACAAATTTTAGATCCAGATCAGATGGCACTATTGTGCCAGCTGATCGGGACCTGAACTGGTCACCTATGTGATGAAAGGCGTATATATCGAGTAAAGGGTTGTAAGCAAGAAATTATAATAGTGAAATCTGTGTACTGACATCCCAAAGACAGAATGAACACAAAAAAATGATATAAAAAGTGAGACCCCATCGATGGGAAAGATTATGCAGTTATTTGAAATAAGAAATGTATAATTGTTTCCTTCATTGTGAATAACATGTAAAGGAAATCATAGAATTGAGAATCCTACATTTTAAGATAAAACAACCGAGAGTCATAACATTGCCGAAAGCATTGGAATTTAATGCTAGATAACACACATGTAAAATTGAAGACAATTTCAGAGGAAAATGAATTACTATAGCTTATACCAAAAATTTCCACCGTATTAAGTTGTATATAATAACGGACTCGGTGATTTTTTTCATGTAGCATATTATTAGAAAAAGGTGCCAGATTTAAGACATTCGTAAACATATCATTGAGTTTTGGTTGTTAAGGAGCTGGGATAAATGTCCATTAGCTTACGATCCGTTCATATAACATCAGTTTCAGCAGACAGATGTGTCGTTTTTAATTTGAGGCTTCATCATGGTTTGTCCTCTATATTCACACGTACTTTTACTGTTATTTGGCTTTCTTCAAAACGCGGGAAATTGTGACGTCACTGACATTTGCATATTCATTGTGTCACTGCGCCTATGATTTCATGTACTCCGAACAAATTAGTAGTCATCTCTAGCTTAATCGAAAACGTAAACCGAGTAAACATCTTAACCTTTGGAAAAAATGTAAATTATGCATTATTCCTGAAACAAATCATAGTCCGTTCCTTGGATCACTGATTGCCTTATTGCCGACGTGTCTCCTGCCACGTACGTGATAGTCGGACACGTACCGCGCTTGCTCGTAGCATGTTTCGAATACATAGATCTGTAAATCTTAATTGTCCTTATTTCTGTACGAGTAATATCTGGTATACTAGTTTTAATATGTAAAATTTTACACATCTCAATAGTCACTGTTTGCTGATCAAGCTTATATGTGGAAATCCAATATATAAACATATTCAGCAATGATGATTGCTTCATGTTCAGTGATTTACAACGCTCATGAACGCCTACCATCAAATAATAAACAAATGTTCGCAATATGTCTTTAAAATTCAAGTGAAAGCATTTGCGCATTGATTTCATAAAGTGGACAATTGAAGAAAAATATGCTAAGATGGACATTTATCATTATCTTTATTGTTAATGATAAAAATAAAGAAAAATATTTCGTGAAACAAACAGTTTAGCCGCGGAACAAACGTCCAATATTGAAATGGCTTTAAAATAACTAAATAAAGAAAATGTTTTCACTGTTATTTTGAGCTTCGAATTAGCAGAAAAGATACATTAAATATTTCAGATTTAATTTGGCTATTGTAATATCCTAACATTGGGAATATCGTTTATATCTCTACCTAAAGGTAACATATCTGTGGCTCGCTAAAGAATCCCTGGCGGCTACAACCCCCATATAAAATTGGTTTACTGTTGTCGATTGTGTTCTGAATAAGGGACAGCGCAGTGAAGCAGTCAAGTATACTTTTAGCGATGCTAACGTGGCAAGAGCCAACTTTAACACGTAACAGGAAACTTGGGGACTACTTTACTTACTCTGATTACTCTGAAATGCGTAAATCGCCGGTTGCCAGTGCCTCGTTTTGGTTTGATACCGATTTCAGAATTGTGATAAGTAAAACCTGCTTCGCTGGTTAAAAATATAACATCATGCGAAATTACAAGAGGATAAAGCGATCCCTCGCGACAAACTGGCATCTTTTCGAATGCCGCAGTTTTATTTTGTCGAGCAGAATTATTGATGTTTCGTCATTTCATTTTTTTTTAAATTTGCTTGTTTTTTTCAACTTTTCGAGACGTTATTTCGTCTTTTCTTGTTTCGTCTTTTTATGTGTGTTTTGTCACCTTTATGCGAAAAGGCAACACGAGATTGGACGAAATAAGGACAAATGAACTGGCATAATTCAGACATCATTGAGACCACGCTGAAAATCAATGACATGCAAACAAAATGTGTATTTTGCAATAGTTACATTATTCTCTGACATAGTTCTATAAAAATCGAATATCAAATATTTATATATTTAATAAACTATCATAACTGTTTATTTCTTGAAGTATAGCATCGAATAAGCCTGAACATAGAACAAGTTTTAATGCCAAACACCGAGGGGGTTAACTTCTATTATGCCACTTTCAGGCTTATACGAAGCTGTACTATCAAAAATGAATAATTTTGACCTACACTTATATCATAACCATGTAGATGTTTAGTGCGCTATTAATGTTAATGAAGCTGTGACAGGAAAAACTGTAAAAACGAAAACAATATATTTTCTTTGAACTAATTAAGACCGAGGGCATGGTGCACGTTCCTAATATTGTTATTATCTTTGCTTTTCTGGTACAGTGTTGAGTGTTTCCTGCAGTGTATGGCTGACGCCATAAGAGACTGTGATTCCACGGATCGATACTTTACCTACGATATAAACTTGCTAATCGTTTCATATAGGGCGGCTTGCGACAAGTTTCAAATTAACGGTAAGAGGTGGTTCCTTACTCCGTTCAATGCAGCCTTTTGTAACTTTTTTTCCGCTGGAAAAATCTCAATCAGAGCAGCGAATGTTCAGTTTCAAGGTCAATTCAGATTCACAGTCAAAGAGTCTTTCTAACGTCCCGAATGTAAACAATCCAATCGAATAAACACTATTAGCGATTTCAATGCCATCAGACTTCCCTACATACGCTGGCAATGATAAATCCGCGAGAACAAACAATATCACGTGATGAAGAATGTTATTTAAAGTCGGAAGAGGAGTTGCAAATGGTATGCAAAATCAGTATTAGATTATTAATAAGGCTATGTTAAATGTTAAATCTGTTTATGGGCAATGTTGTGGTAATTTCGCTTCGTAAAAAATGATATCTAGGTCAAGCTTGAAACTGGGTCATATGGCCTTAAAAACTAGGACACAAGGTCTAATTATCGAAAAAGGTTGTCCGCACTCTAGCGGTCTTAATTTTGGTTGGATCTTCTTCAAACTTGGTCAAAATGTTTATCTCAATGATATCTAGGTGATGTTGGAAACTGGGTCATGTGACCTTGAAATCTAGGTCACTAGGTCAAATTATATAAAAATCTTGTCTGCACTCTAGCAGTCTTAATTTTGGTGGGATCTTCTTCAAACTTGGTCAGAATGTTTATCTCAGTTTGAAACTGGATCATGTGAACTTGAAATCTAGGTCACTAGGTCATATTATAGAAAATACGTATCCGCACTCTTGCGGTCTTTATTTTGGTGCGATCTTCTTTAAACTTGGTCAAAATGTTTATCTCAATGATATCTAGATCAAATTCGTAACTGGGTCATGTGACCCTTAAAACTAGGTCAGTAGGTAAAATTAGAGAAAAAGCTTGTCTGCTCTCTAGAGGTCTTAATTTTGGTTGTATCTTCTTCAAGCTTGGTCAGAAAGTATATCTCAATGATATCTAGGTGAAGTTGGAAACTGGGTCATGTGACCTTGAAATCTAGGTCACTAGGTCAAATTATATAAAAATCTTGTCTGCACTCTAGCAGTCTTAATTTTGGTCCGATCTTCTTCAAACTTGGTCAGAATGTTTATCTCAATGATATCTAGGTCAAGTTTGAAACTGGGTCATGTGACCTTGAAATCTAGGTCACTAGATAAAATTATAGAAAAATCTTCTCCACACTCTAGCGGTCTTAATTTTGGTGGGATCTTCTTCAAACTTGGTCAGAATGGTATCTAGATCAAGTTTGAAACTGGGTCATGTGACCTTGAAATCTAGGTCACTAGGTCAAATGAAAGAAAAAGCTTGTTTGCACTCTAGAGGTCTTAATTTTGATTGACAATTCTATTTGCATTCACTGACTCTTGCAACCATTGAGCAGTTGTTGGCAGGTGAGCGACCCAGGGTCTCATGGAGCCTCTTGTTATCCAAATCATGCTCGATGCATTATTCAATAATGTACATAAGGAATTTCAACACAACTTGACACAAATGTTAACAGCAAAATTAGTCAATTAGTCACTCTCAACACCCATGTACTCAGCTTGGATCTAAAAGTAACACGGAGGTCAATGAAATCGTGCAGAGATACAAATTCCAGATCTATAACTTAACCTTCGGCTCACAAGATTAGATAATAAAACTGATTATTTTATATTATTATATACAGCGCTTGCTGTTAAAATGTGCATCACGACAAAATGGCATCTAGATGAGTGATTTTTCTTTCATTTTCTTTCTGATGTTGTCTTTTAGATTCAAAATGTTACCGAAACTTGAATAGTTATATGATCCATTCTGCGTGACAATGTTTTCGTAAAAGCTGTAATGTTTTTGTTTAGTGAATGCGTTGATATCGTGTGAACTCTACAATACCACTTGCTTAATGGTCAGCGGAGCAATGGCGTTCGCCCAAAACGCATCTGTCTCCTTCGACAGTGGTAGATATGTGGAATACAAGCAGGCATACTGCGAGTAAGTAAATCCAATTATAGCGTATTCAAAGTACTACAAATAAGTAACAAATGCTAAGGAAATATTTCATAATTAAGAATCTGAAGCCGTAAGGCAAAATGACAACTTTCATTTTTATTTTTACAATAAATAATGTAAACGCGTATGACTCAACGATCAATTCTTCGTATGATGGGATACAAAATGTGTTAATTCAAAACCTAACAGAAGAACATCACCTCCAGTTTCGTTTTACCGGTAAAGCTTTATTACACAGCAAAAGCTTTAGAAAGAAATCACGACATTTTTAATGACACTGAAAGCAATTTAATTTTGTTTAAAGTGTGTGCGTGTGTACGTGGGCGCGTGTTTGTGCATGTGTAACGTGACTCACTGTGAAAAATGGGGTTTATGTGGTACATCGTGATTGAATTGCAGACTTACACGGTCCAAAAAGTACGCTGATCAGGGTTTACAGTGTTCACAAATGTCATAAGCCTCGTTTTGTCATGGCGTGTCACAATATGTATTATTTATTAATTTCAGATATTTAAAGCTTTCTACTGCTTGTCTTCAATCTCATGGGTCAGGTAATTGCACGACAGAGTTATCCGACTATTATGGTGAATTTTTACGTGTTTCCGCTTTGCCAAAGGGTTGTGGACTTCCACAAGACCACGCCTATTTTACAACGTATGGCGGACCTCCTGGCTGTATTACCCCTTACACATTTGAAACCTCATCTGAAACGCCACTTCAATCAACGTTTTCAACAAGTTCTCAAACAAACAGATCAGACTCTACACTTTATTCAACTTCAGCCACAACATCCGAAACGCCACTTCAATCAACCTTTTCAGCAATTTCTCAAACAAACCAATCAGACTCTACACTTCATTCATCTCCTGTCACAACATATACACCATTATCCTCATCTTCAGCTCCACCAAACATTGATTGCTCCAATGTGGAATCAGACTTTGAAAAGTGTTATCAACTGTATCTGTCAGCAGCACAGAAAGAAGACATTACGTCAGTTTGGTTTCAAGTCTGTCAAAAGTAAGTAACTTAACTGTTGGGATGACTAGGAATTGTACTGACACATTATGTTACACCATTATCTATACTTTAACGAAGATATAAGTAAGTAATTTAAAATAAATTACATTCTCATACAATGTTTATGTATCCTAAAGCTATAATCGTATAAAAATGGATCAGATCTTACTATACTGTTATTTGAATCTTGCAGCGATTGTAAACTGAATAGTAAACTCTCTCTCTCTCTCTCTTGTTGAACAGTACCGAGTGTTTCCTGCAATGTATGATAGACGCCATTGGCGAGTGTGACACCACTGACAAATATTTCCAATACGACGTGAACGTCGAAATTGTTTTCTATAGGTCAATATGCAACCAGTTTAACTTAACTGGTAAGGTGATATTTTTAGCTTTAATATTTTAAAAAAGAAAGAAGAAATATTCCGTTTCACGGAGTATTTCTATACTATATTACCTCAGTCTTTTGCCAGAATGACCCAAAACGAAGTTACGCGAGACAAATGAAACAAAAAAAAACTGATTGTATTGCTATTGTAAGAGAAGAAACCACTATCATATTAACAAGCAAATATATCTCTAACAGACACAGTCCAAAATACGTAACTTCCAACAAAACATCAATTACATGGTAATGCAAGAGAAACTATACTAGGTTTTGATATGAAATAACATATCCTAATGGTTATTTTAGACTCATTATTTATTAGATGTTTTATTGCATTAATTAGTAATTCAGATAAAAATGCCCGATGTTGAAATAAGTTTTAGAAAACAACTTATGCATTTTTTTAATAATTCATACTCACATTAGGATTTTACAAACATTCATTCAAACATGCGTTAAAACGCACCAGTTGCTAGAGCGCAAACGAAATGCAAATCACAGAATTATAAAAAGGCTTTCAGAAAAAACATGTACTTCAAAATTTGTGAATAAACGACGTGAAGGCAATGGGTCTTTGTTTGTGTTCCATCCAAAACAGTTCATATCCGGTTTTTACTTCAATAGTGCACAGAGTAATTGTACGATAATTCGGCACGATTCCATCCAGACAGCTCATATCCGGTTCATAATTCAATAGTGCACAGAGTAATTGTAAAAAAAGTCAAATATGCATATCAGGGATGGCCACATCCAGCAGACAAAGCCTCCCCACACAGCCAAACAGTAGAGAATAAAAGAGAGCATGGTATTACAATAATCAATTTCAATATGGACGCCACAAACAATTAACGAAAGTGAGAACCCGAGGGGTTACGCGAGACAAATGAAACAAAAAACCGTAAGATGTAATATGTAAGATAATTTGGCACGATTCCATCCAAAGAGCTCATATCTGGTTCATAATTAAATAGTGCACAAAGTAATTGTAAGATAATTTGGCACGATTCCATCCAAACAGCTCATATCAGGTTCATAATTCAATAGTGCACAGAGTAATTGTAAGATAATTTGGCACGAATGTTGACTACAAATCAGCCAGCATGCAAGTCCTTCGGGGTATATAGCACTTGGAGTTAAAATCCGCTTTCCAACGATATATAGTTTGTTTTTTGTACATTTTTGTCTACTGATGCTATCTTTTGAATTCATGAATGCCATCGAAACTTTCATGAATAGTTATACAATTTATTCTGCGGCATAATGTTAACGTACAGTGATATTTATATTCAGTAAATGCGATGACATTGTGTGAGCTCGACAACACGACTTGCTCAATGATTAACGGAGCTACGTTCTTCCAAAACGCAAGTAACTTCTACGACAGTGGTAGATATTTGGAATTCAGACAGGCACAATGCGAGTAAGTTAACCCGATAGCATATTCAAAATACCGCCCTAAGTAGAAAATGCCAGTGTAGAAGTTCTTATCAAATTTGAAATAAGTAAGCAAAAATGCATTTAACATCCAGACAAAATATGGATAAAGGATTACATTAACAGTAAATAAGATGAAATTTGCATATCAGGAATAGCCACATCCAGAAAACACAACCGCCCCAGCAAAAAAGCGGAGAGTAAAAGAGAGCATGTGTTATAAAATGAGCAATTTTAAAGTAGACACTATAAATAATTAACGAAAGTAAGAATCTGAGAGGTTACCGCCTGGGAACGGTCACTAGCAAAACAACTTGCCATCTGATTGGGTTCTATGGTGTACCAACCACACACTTAAAGGTTATGTTTTGGCGGATTATTAATATCTACAACTATTCCAGCAGAAGAGAGATTAGAAGTGTCCGAAGAAAGTAGTCATTCTTTGTGTTAAAATATATCATTTAGTGGGTCATTTTTGAGACTTTTTATATTTGCAGTTGAAATTATGGAAAGTCATTATGTTATCAAAGTGTTATTTCACACACATATTTATATTTTCAGTTATTGCAAGCCAACACTTAAAGCAATGCCGTTTCTTTATTGTATTTTGATAAAGATAAAAAGGGAACTTTGAAAGCCACAAAACACGACAAATATGAACTAATTGAAGGCTAGGTTTGATTGAGCCTTTTCATGAGCAGTTATGGAACTACATATTACTGCCCACACTGCCTAGCCCCGAATGGGCACAGCTTAATATTAACACCAGAACAGATCAGTTTCGATTCCTGACAAATGATGATGTGCATATGGCGGTAAACATGAAACTTCAAATGCGTTATTTTTAGATTAATACCACTTTTATTAATTTCAGATATTTGAAACGTTCTACTGATTGTCTTCAACCTATTGGGTCAGGTGAATGCACGACAGAGTTAGCCGAAATTGCTTATGGAATTAGACGAGTTTTGGCTTCCCTAAAAGGTTGTGGGCAACCACAGGAACATCCATATTTTACAACATTTGGCGGACCTCTCAATTGTATAACACCATACACATTTGAAACTTCATCAACAAATTCTGTACCACCATCTTCATCAACCAGTACACCGTCAACAGATTCCACTTCTCCATATCTACTGACCACGCCATTTCCAACGTCTTCAGCAACTGATCAAACAACCCATTCAGATTCAACACTTCCTTCATCTCCAGTCACAACAAATATACCACCGTCGTCATCTACAGCTTCATCAAACATTAACTGCTCCAATGTAGACTCGGATCTTTTAATTTGTTACCAACTGTATCAGCCAATACAGTATGTGAATCTAACGTCAACTTGGCTTCAAAACTGTCAAAAGTAAGTAACCTACCGTAACTGTTGCTGATGACTAGAAATTTTACATATACAGTAAGCTACTCTCTAAGTCACACTAAATAACAAAAATATGCGTAAGTAATTTGAAATGATCTACGGTTTCTCACGAGGTTAAATTAGCCATTCAAAAACCATACTCTAATTTCAAATTTTGAATCAGGCCTCACTACGCTGTTTTTGACAGCATTTCCCAGCGAGTCTTTGATTGAATAAATTCTTTCACCCCTTGTTTTACAGCATCGAGTGCTTTCTGCAATGTATGTCTGACGCCATTGGTGACTGCGACACTACAGACAAATACTTCAGCTACGACATGAACGTCCAAATCGTTTCGTATAGGGCAGCATGCAACCACGTTGACTTAAACAGTGAGTGGATATATTTCTATATCTTAAGAAGTTACAAAAGGCCAACGAAACTAAAACAGAATGTGTAATTAGTGTAAGATAATAAACACAATGAAATCTTATAAGAGAATAAACCACTATCGTATCAACAAGCAAATATAGCAGACACTGAGCAAAAGACATACCTTTTGTCAAAGAATAATATCGCAAGAGATAATTACCTTAAGGACGTCATCGAACAGTCACTTATTACATTTCTAAGATCTAAATAACCCGGTGAAAAGAAAGGTTTATGATTGAAATATGGCGTGGTTGTTGAACAGAACACTATTTAACGGAATTACCACTGAGTAACTTCATTATGATTAATATTTCAGCTGTCATATTTAAACAGATAGTTAAAGTAGTGCAGTAGCATTTAATACCAGACATTATAAACATCATTAAACAATGAACTGACACTTGCACTTTCTCAATTGACCCATTGAATCACTTGTAAACCTAATGACTGAGTACACTGTTTTTATCCAAATTCTTTCAGTGGGCTGACAAGTAGCATAATGTCGAACCAGCCAGCTACCTTTAGACTTTCATTAGTGTTCTGTCTGGCTACTGCTCTTAACGAGCGGCTTGATATATTCTTTGTCAATTGGATTAAAAATCACGTTCAATTTCAGTCAAAGAAAATTAAACATCTTTAACCTGGTCAACTTAATAAGGACGATTAGTTTTTTTTCTGATTGATCTTTAGATTCTCATTTTATACTAACTGTCTTTTGCAGTAAATGCGCTGACATCCTGTCATCTCCCCAACACGTCCTGCTTGATGTCTAACGGTGCAGTGGTTGTTGCTCAACAGGCAGCGTCTTACTATAGCAGTGGCGACTATACACATTATAAAGAAGCAACTTGCAAGTAAGTAAATGTCCATTTTGTGGAAATATGTTATGGCATTTAATGCTATCCATTTTAATTGTTATGGTGTCATATTTGAAATTGATCTTTGCTTTCTTTTCCTCTCTGCTTTTTGGCTTTGTGGAGAGTGTTTTCTGAATGTTGCTGTTCCTGATATGCTTATGTTATTTTTAATGTTTGTATCTTTAGCGAGTCCACTCATGTTCTTGATGGTGTCTGCGCTTCAGATTGTCCTTTTAATTTTTGGTGGGTCATGTAGATCGTATACGACCTGGTGGGCGGTGTATATCGTATAGAACCAGGTAGGCCGTGAAGATCGTATACGACCTGGTGGGCGGTGTATATCGTATAGGACCAGGTAGGCCGTGTAGATCGTATACGACCTGGTGGGCGGTGTATATCGTATAGGACCAGGTAGGCCGTATAGATCGTATACGACCTGGTGGGCGGTGAATATGGTATAGGACCAGGTAGGCCGTGTAAATCGTATACGACCTGGTGGTCGGTGTATATCGTATAGGACCAGGTAGGCCGTGTAGATCATATAGGACCTAATGGGCCATTTAGATCCCTGATGACCCATTAGATCTCTTAGGTCTAGGCTGTCTGTTTAAATCTCATGTCCTGAGGGCCGGTATGAAACCATGTGCTGGTGGGCCGTGTATATCGATAAAACATTGGCCCATAAATAAAACATAGAACATCAGATTTTAACTATTTCCGAGATATTAGTTTGCGTTGTTTACTTATTTCAGCTATACAAGATTAAGCACCGACTGTATCCAGCCTGAATTTACAGGAAATTGTACTGCTGACATGTCCAACTTTTATGAAGGACTTCTAAGAGTTTCTGGTTCACTTGCTCACTGTGGATATCCCCAAGATCATGTCTTTTTTCAAACTTATGGTGGGTCTCTCAACTGTATTTTACCCAACACTATTGGATCGTCTGATACCACAAATCCATTATCAACGTCAACAACATTCTTACCAAGTACAGCAACACTATTATCTTCGACGTTACAAACGACAACAACATCTCTACCAACTACAGCAACACCATTATCTTCGACGCCACAAACGACAACAACATCCCTACCAACTACAGCAACACCATTATCTTCGCCGCCACAAACGACAACAACATCTCTACCAACTACAGCAACACCATTATCTTCGACGCCACAAACGACAACAACATCTCTGCCAACTACAGAAACACCATTATCTTCGACGCCACAAACGACAACAACATCCCAACCAACTACAGCAACACCATTATCTTCGACGCCACAAACGACAACAACATCCCTACCAACTACAGCAACACCATTATCTTCCACGCCACAAACGACAACATCCCAACCAACTATAGCAACACTATTATCTTCTACGCAAACGGCAATAACATCCCAACCAACTACAGCAACGCTATTATCTTCGACTCCCCAAACGACAACAACATCCCTACCAACTACAGCAACGCTATTATTTTCGGCGCCGCAAACGGAAACAATATCCCTACCAAATACAGCAACACTATTTTCTTCCACGCCACAAACGACAACAACACCAAGATCTGTTCCAACTACAAAGAAAACTACAGCATCTCCTTTGGTATTAAATTTTATTTATAAAAATACTAAGCCAATCAGCTTTCAAATAGCGCTTGTTCACTTGGTTAAATTCTTGATATAGAAGTTTTTCGGCTAATGCCATTGTAATTAAAATTATTGCTTTTTTAAAAATATGTTTGACATCTAGAGATAACCTTAAGATCCGCGAACAACAACAAAAAACAACAATTACATTCATTTTATTAAACCATAAATTTGCAGCATTATGTTTTCCTTAATAGGGGTGTTCCGGATCCGTGATAGAAGCTGGCTTAGCGAAATGCTTTACCATTTCGTTGGATCAAATATCGTCAACGAATGATTTGTTGACTAGCTATTGCAGCGAGTAAGTTAATACAATAAATGGTTTGTATAACTCCTCAATCTCAATTTTCTTTCATAAAAAGTTATGAAAGAAAAGCATGATATCTCGAACATAATACATAAAGGTTCAGTCTAAGAAAAGTAAACAAAATGATTGAGTTATTGTCAAATTCATCAAGTTCTAAACTGTTTGCAATGCAGACATTAAGTTTTAGCAAAATATCCCTACAAGAAATAAAATCAACTGAATTGTCCTTATTTCAAAATAGTCAAAATTGAAAAGACACGAACCGTCTGTAGATAGACAGCAAATTTCATTTTCATCACAAAATATATTTCAGCTTGGAGTGCAACATACAGTGTTATATTAACGCCGTTGGACAATGTTACACGGAGGACCAGTTTTTCGTTTACGATACAGAAGTTTACAAGGTGACCAGCAGAGAGTTCTGTAACGACATAAATGGTAAGATATAGTACACGTATACATGTTTTAAATTGTGATACATCAAGTATGAAAAGTATGCTATTTAAAAGTCCACAAACAATGCAAAATTTATAATAATAATAAAAATAATAATAATAATAATAATAATAATAATAAAAATTCGTACGATTTTTGACAGGAGTCATTGAAATAATGTTTTAACAACATTGACAATAATTTCAAGTTTCAGTCAAAGAAATTGCTTTTGGCCTTATTACACGGATAAAAAAAATTAAATTTAGTTCGATAATCAACTAACTTTCGAGAGAATGTTTGTTAACAGGTAAATTTTCATCACTCCATATGTGTATGATTTGTGGATCGCTTCCGTTTCTAGATATTTTATATATTATACGTTCCTTGATACCTAGATTGATGGAATGTATATGGAATTTCAGAAACTTTGTTTTCACTACTCAACTGCCAGATGACTAATCTCTCCTGCCTTACCGCATTAACTAACAGTATACAGACTGAGGTATTACAGGCTTTCAATGCCCAGGACTATACCACATACCGACAGACCTACTGCACGTGAGTAGTTTATTATGTTGGTGCCAAGGTTATAAAGCTGAGATTGGAAACCAGTCTCAAATCTCAAGCACCTGATTGGCTGAAATGGCGGCTGGTCGCCATTTCAGCCAATCAGATGCTTGAGATTTGAGACTGGTTTCCATGCTCAGTTTTATAACCTTGGGCACTGGTAGTTTTAACGGTGAGGTTGTTTGCCATATGATTGCCATTTATTTAGTCAAACGTCCCTGATGTCATAATATTAAACGTTGACCGTTCCGGGAAGTACATCCGCGGGCTCTTAATCTTTACGTGTTTATTGTGTCTTAGTTTTTGAAATGGATAGTGTTATAAACTTATGCTATCTCGATCTAACGTCTTACAGACTGTGTGTGGATGTCGAGTTTTCTTGCTATGGACTTTCATGATACGCGTACTTAAAATTTTATAATGTTCTCTCTTAGGCTATCATAGCATGTGAATAACCGTGTCGAAGATTTAAACGAAATGTCTGCAGCTACAGAGTACCATAAATTAGAACAATTATGTTTGTTAGAAACAGCCAATTTCCAGATAACAATAGCAAAATATTCAGAAAGATTTAATATTTAGACGTGCACTGCAGTCCTGGAGATCAGCCCCTCTATACCTGATCGCATTTTTTGTCTCTTAAAATGCCTGAGGGTGGAGAGAGTATAAGGGTGTAAGTAGCTTTCCATGGAAATCTTCAAAAGGAACGAAGGCTCTTGATCAACTTTTTTTTTTAATTTTGCCTTTGTGATATTGCTTATTTAACTTCAGGTAGTTCCCGAAAGGGCATTGAATAGTTACATGTATAAATATTGGTTGACAGTACGTTTAGCGTAATATTAAGCTTTTGCATGCACTGTCGTCATGTATGTTGAAGTTAAGAGTCAGTTAGTTTGGAATTCAGTGCAGTTATCAGTTTCAATACCTCCCTTGGTGGTAATATGCTAATTTTAAACCATGCAGAATGTCAATTATTACGGATGGCAGTATATAGGTAAACCGGAAATATCCCTTTTGGTTTGTACTGTGTTTGTCTCTTGCATTGTTGCCCTTTCGTTTTATTGGTATGGCTTTGAGGTTATATATAATTTTTTACAATAAAGTCTTATATTTATGTTTCCAGAGCGCTGACATCATTCCAGTCCTGTGTGGAATTTGCGGCGTCAGAATCGTGCACATCGACTATGGCGCAACATGCACTGGACTTCTATGTGGCCAGCACGAGCTATTGGAAATGTGGTTTACAGAATCATGAATTTTTTACTACATACGGAGAAGATGTCACGTGCTCAGCTGTGACAACCACGTGGGGGATCGTGATTGTGATGGCGCTTTTAGCCGTGATACTATGCATTTAATTTTTTATGGTGATTAGAGTACCATGACTGCAGAAATCTATTGTATGCTAATGGACAAAAGTCTTGTCCGGTAGGAAGATTGGAACTTTTTGCATGCCAGTTTTCAACACAATACTGTTCCGGCAGTGCTGGCTCAAATTCCAAACTTCTTTTTACATTGAATGCATTTAAATGTCCTCTTTCCATCGATACTAAATTAATGGAGGTAGATTAATGACATTTTTGGATTTTATACATTTTAAGGGTATTATGGAAAACCATACCCGAGAAGACTTTTGTCCATAAGTATATTATTGTAGTACCACATTGTCGAAGTTAATCTAAATATTTATATTGTTGAAATTTTAATTTTGAAAAAAAGATAATCATTTAATATCGACAAAGAATATTCATTAAAAGTTACATTCGTACTTATGCAAATACTTAAACAAAACAGAAAAGTAAAAACAACCTGGATACATCAAATCGTTTGTGTGATTTTTACTGTAAACTGACGGACAATGTTTGTTAAGTTGTAAGAACAATGGTAATAATGAAGAATGAAGCTATGTTTAATTTTAGTGCTATAAACATCAGAACGTCAGAATTAAGGAAATATCAAATGAACAATATCAAGCACAAAACAATAGCAATTTTGTTTTAAAAGTGCTATTATTTTTAACATAATATGTTCTACGCAAGTTTAAATGATGAAAAGACGATTTGACGCTCATCATTTTTATGGAATTTTTTCATATTTTAGCTCGATCTGATAATTTTATCCCTTGAATCGTGTTCTTTCTGATTCAACTCCAGGTGCTCTGCTCTCGGTAAAGTCATTGAGTACCTACCCTTTTGCTTACAATGCTATTTGCTTCTTATGTTTTATATGTTTATGTGCTTTTGCATGCAACAATGTCGAGTGGATGGGTGGGTTGGAGTTATTTTACCAAGACAACTTGTACTTGTTTGTTCAAATGAGAACCTATTGGGGTAACAGTGAGGTTGGTGCACCAAAGAACCTTATTTAAACCTCCGGTGGCAAATACTTTTGCCACTGACCGTTCCAAGGCAGTATCGTTTATTTATTGTTTGTGGTGTCTTTTAGAAATATATTCTCTTATAAACTCATGCTTTCTTTTCCTAAATGTTTCCCCAAGTGCCCGGACCAGTTTTAAGACAGTCAATATTGAACGACAATGTTAGGGACTGGAGAAAATTGCTGACAAAGTGTGCAACGAATGAATATAACTCATGACAGGCATTGAATCCAGGGGTTCAACCCCGATCAAAAAAATTACCCCTTTTGTAATTCCAATAATACACAGATAATTTGATATTTTAAATTTCAATATATATTTTATTTCCAATGTGTAAACCACCTGAAAAGGCAACCATGCCACATTACTCGGGGTCCTCTGTTTTGCCACTTCCGCGGAAAACCATAAGCATGACCCGAATTTTAACAGATATCAATCACAATTTTAGGCACGGGGCAATGGCCGCAAAATTAGGCTGGCCCGTAAAAAAGATAAAGTAATCTGTGAGATTATAAAACCGTACTACAAATTTCGATTTTGATTACAATTTGACCCAGCGAGCGACCCCTTTAGCATCCGTTGCGCAGCAACACTTCACAAGATTTTGTCATGCGACGACTGTTAGAAATGCCGGTCCAATCAAAAGACTCCGTATTTTACTTCCAAATTTGTTTTTGCGGTCAATCATTTTTGTCGCTGCGGAATCATTCTCACTGCGGATGTTGAAACAATAACAAAAGGTGTGGCTTAAAGCAACCTGAAGGCGTGATAAACAACGAACAACGTTCTGTCAATTAAACTTTCCCGTTACTTCACAAAGATAATATCTGTTGCAGCGCAACTCGTTTAATGTTTTGGTTGCAAGCCAAATTCTAACTGAAATCGAAATCTGTAGTTAAAACAGCCCGCGGGGTGTTATATGTATATTCCTTAACTGGCATAAGATATTACAAGTGCCTATCATTGCGTTCGATAAAGGTCTGGTAAGAATTGTTATTAGGGATGCGAGTCATTACAGGTAGACCAGCAGAGTAGGTAGTTGGCTCATCAAATATCAAGAGGACCCTCCCAATAGTCGGGGGTAGCCAGGGTGGTAGCATGCTTGGGCTAAATGTAAATGCAAATATTTGGTGGCAGGGGTATAGTGGTTTGGCTCTTTGAAAAACTAAGGAAAAACTGGTAACGTTAGTTAAATTAAAAGTCCCACCACAGTACCTTTTGTTGCAGGTAAGAGGAAATAACTTGAAGCATACGCCTATAAAACGTCTGACAGATATCATCAACAATCTGTTTGCTCTGTATGGCAGTCTATGCCGGACGTTTAACAATATGGCCAGAAATTCTGCCTCGTGATTGGGGTCATGACACACACATGGTTTATTGTCTGCCTGTAAGCGGATCAATACTTTTGCGGTGAAGAAGACAAAAGAAGTAGATGAAACCTCCGTCATAGAAACCTTTTTGACAAAGAAAATTATTATTTTAATTTGATAAAATGTGGTACTTATAACTTTATTCTGTGATATATTTTCGCATAAAAGCTTTGCCTTGTGTTTATATCAATTAAAAAGATGTACTAACACTTTTTGATATACTTTACTCCATTAAACTGTTCATAAATTTCTTCTTATAGTTTTTCGAATGTTCCATATTGCGCACACAAAACAAATTATTTCGATCAAAAAGGATGATTTAAACAACCTAACACTCATTGGACCTCTACAACATCCTTGTTCTCTTCCATGAAATCCCTCCATGGATGCTGTTCCTCCTCTAAACAATTGTACTGCGACCATTTCTCGTAAAAATTCATAAAATTGGTTAATTTTTGTCTGAATTTCTCTGTTTGTTTCTTTTGTTTCTCATCGACAGGTCTCTTCTTTTCCTGTAAACAAAGTGTAAAAGTAAGAACTTGCCAAGTAACATGCTGTGAGCTGGCTTCTAGAAAAAGCAAGCTTATGAGGTCATTAACTATAATAATTTGTCTATTGTTTCCTGTTTGTCAAAAATATGTGCTATTTTGTACACTTATTATAGCATTAATTTTAGTACAGTAGGAAATTGCCATGAAACTTACCGTTTCTGGACATAAGCTAGAAGCTAAATTGTGTGTGCAGAAAAAACATTATAATATTTTTCCAAAATTTTCAAGATCAGTCTTTAATCGTTATCTTAAAATTGAAATGCTATTTAGGAAAAAAATAGCTTTAATACAATCCAAAACTACTACTTTTATACCACATATCTAACAAAAATACTTTTATCACTTTAAAGTCACTTTTTGGATATATAAATTATTTTAAATATCAAAATGGTTCTTTTAACCCTTTCTTCCATAAATACGTGTTTTAATGCATTTGCAGCCAGTGTAGATCCAGATGGCACAGTGCCCAAGGTTATAAAACTGAGCATGGAAACCAGTCTCAAATCTCAAGCATCTGATTGGCTGAAATGGCGACTGGTCGCCATTTCAGCCAATCAGATGCTTGAGATTTGAGACTGGTTTCCAATCTCAGCTTTATAACCTTCAGTATTGATCAGGATCTGCACTAGTCACATTTTGGTCAGAAGTAACCTAACGAATCAAAAAGTGAACAGTTAAGATACTGATCAGATGGCAGGGATGTGCCATATAATCTGGATCTAAACTGTTGCCTATGCAATAAAGGTGTATCTATGGAGGAAAGGGTTAATAAAACCTTTGAAAATCACGTTTCACTATAATGTAACGGAGAATTCAATGGTTTGTATTTATACTTCATTATTTCTTAAATGGATTACACAATTATAACCTAACTAGCTCTTGTGGGACACAGTGTTTTTTGAAGAGCTAAAGACAGCTCAAGAATATAAACACTAGTAACTACCTCTTTTTCATATCACTATATGCTACTACTTCAGGGGAAGTTTCTGATTTATTAGAATATTAAGCACTCAAACCGATTCCGAAAGGGTGATAGCTACGAAAACAAATGCTGTCAGTGTCGGTGTAAACATCTTTGAATGGTATGAGTGATGAGGATGGTTTCTGTGCAGCGTGAAATAAATAACTTAAGTAGTTTAAAAGTTATTCAGAAATGTTAAAATTGTGGATGTGATGTTAATGGAAAGACCGACTGACTGATGGGCAGGCAACCATAGTCTTCATTAATTTAGAATCCTGATTTGCGTTCACAATCTGGCTAACGAAACACTCAGCTTTCAATGTATAACAAATCTAATAACATAAACCCTTAACAAATAGACCTACATATTTTAAAAGCAATGTCTTAGCCTCTTTGATCCGCCCTTCAATCATCTCTATGACCCTTGCATTAGGCTTTGCACCCAGCTCTTGCATTTTCCTCAACACGTACTTTTTGTACTGAAAATCGAGTCCAGATGCCCACAGCAAAGCTCCAAAAGTGTAGTTGTTTGGCATAATATCAGCAGCCTGTAAGATAATATAAACTAGAGATGTGTCCATAAAAACACAGATAGCCACACTCTCAGCTGTCATTGTGGATCATTCAGCAAACTAACTATATGTTTCAGTTTTCTAACTGAATTATAAGGAAAACAAATTATTTGTTTGATGTAAGTTGTTTTAGTTGCTTATTATATGGGCACCCATAAGGTTTTAACATTTTAAAAATAGTTTAAAGTTTTAAATTTCTCCAATTATTATTGTTCTTTTATATCCATGTGTTTTGGGTTTATATAGACAAAACTGTGTTCTAAAACATGAAAGAACATGCCCTGTATTGCTTATACTGAAAATAAACACAATGCAATTTTATAGATTTTATTTATTACGAAACAGACTATGTGAATAGACTAAAAGAATGCTTACCAACATTTCTTCCAAAAGTTTCATGCCTTCTTCTTTACTGTAGCATAGGAAGGCCAAACATGAGAAAGTCCGGATGTCTGGAACCAAATCTTCCATTCTGAGTCTTTTATACAACTTCTGAAAAACGACAACAACATAAGTTGGCATTTACAGCTGATTGTTTGCAGGCTTTGTTCAAGCAAATGTGATGAACATTATCAAGTGCAAATTTAACAGTTTCCAAGTATACAGCATAGAATGGCTTGTGTTTGAACTGCAGCTTTGTAATATTGTAGGTTTAACTTTCGTATGCTCACGTTAAAGGAACAACTGCCACAATTAATAAACTAGAAACATGTGTCAAATAAAGTTTATAACTCTTGTGTTTTCAGTCATATCACAACCTGCACATTGAAGAATTGGACAAACCCAAATATGATCTACTTCAGGATTAAGTGAACCTTTGAATAACAGTATTACTTTTATGTTAAGAATCCTTTGCTTAAAAAAATATTATGCTCTAGCCAAGGATTATGCAAACCTTTAATTTACAGTTAAATTTACACATGTATGCTCTATTAGGGAAAATATACTTTAGATTTGAAATTTTATTCTCAACTAAGGGATTAAGCTTGAAGATTAATGCATTTATTTACTAAAATCTAGGTGGCAATAACTATTTCCCCCAAAATTCATTTTTGTAATTTTAGCTAGTTAAGGCCATTTGCATTGTTAGTGGCCCCTTAAACGACCTTTTATTTGAATCTCAAATTACAGTGTGTGACTAATACATCCTCAATGTCACAACACAAAGTGTAATATATTGTAAACTGCTCCCTATCAAATTTAGAAAATAATGTTTCCTGCTGAGGTATTAAATACTTTCTTGGTTAAACAACTGGTACAAATTACCTGGGTCTTACAGTTACAAATTGTAATTGTAAAACCCAGAAAATACTTAATAAAAATTTGGTGAACAATGAAAGACCTTAATGCAGAAAATACATGCATGTTGTGCTGTTTACTTACCAAGGCATCCTGTTTATTTGTTTTGGCTCTCTTGGCAATCAGCAGATTATAAAAGTCAATATCTGGTTTGACACCCTCTGCCCACATTTCTTCTATTAATTGATCTTCCAGGTAATCTGGTACAACCTGCGCTAGCTGTGTGTATGTTACAATATCTGGAGTTATCTTTTCCTTTTGCAAAGTCTTCAGAAATCCATCAAGTCCTCCTAATAGAGCAAGTCTTTCCTCTTTGGTCTCAACAGCATCAATTTGCACGATCCTACTAAAGTCTTCGTTAGGATCGAGGATATCTGGTAAACTGACCTCTTCCAAGCTTAAACGTTCTTCCACTGCATCAATGACTATTAAATCTTTAACAGATCTTTTAAAAATATCCAACTCCCACCACTCCTTATTTTTATTGTTAACAGGTTGAATGTCTCCATTGGCTGAATCAGTATCCATTAAACTTATTTGGTCATCTTTATATCCACCCACTTCTTCAATTTTACTTTCTTTAACTTCATACTTTGCCAGGAGCTTATCTATGTCTTTAAATGATCTAGATTTCTGTTTTTGAAGTTTACTTATGTTTCTTAAAGCTAGATCAGCAGACCTTGTATCTGCTGTATGAACTGCTTCTGTGATTTGTGTGGGCTTTGACAAATGCTGACCAGAATTGTCAACAAGTCCAGCAACAAGTTTCTGTTCCCCAATTCCACATTCATGAACTGTACGCAGTAATAGATTGTATGAAGAAAGAGAAGGCTGTACTCCAAGTTTCTTAAATTTTCTCCAAACCTGAAAAACAGCATTTGATCGGGACATAGTTTCATTGTACAAAAACACTTATTGTACTTTGTAAAGTCTTCAACATAGTGCAAATCATCCTAACCCCTCATTTCAATGGTACTTACTCTTATTTGCACCAAAGTGTTGTTGTGATATCCCCTTACTTCATAAATACAGGTTTCATCACATGTGCAAGTGTAATTCCAGATCAGATGACATGGATCTACCAGCTGATCTGGATCTACACTGATCGCACACATGATAAAACCTGTTTATTGGGTATTGAGGACCCAACTCATGATCAGAACTAGATGGGTGTTCAGTTGAACACTTGTGTCGCCCTCTGGTGCTGTCGGAATAAAAATGCAAGTACAAAAAGGGACATAACTCCATCAAATGTGACCTTGACCTTAAGAATATAGTATCATCACGAGCGTATTGTCATAGGGAATAGAATTTGAAAGTTTGATGAAGAAATATTAATAAATGGCAAAGTTATAGCCAACGTTAAGTTTTCATATAAAGGGGAATAGCTCATTCAAGTGTGACCTTGACCTAAAGAATGTGGTATATCAGGAGCTTGTTGTGAAAAGGAATATAATTTGAAAGTTTGATGAAGAAATATTAAGAAATGGCAAAGTTATAGTCAATGTAAAGTTTTCGTAAAAAGGGAAATAACTCCATCAAATGTAACCTTGACCTAAAGAATGTGGTATCACATGTGCGTGTTGCCATAAGGAATATAATTTGAAAGTTTGATGAAGAAATATTAAGAAATGGCAAAGTTATTGCCAACGTTAAGTTTTCGTGTCTAAATGTAAGTACAAAAAGGGGCAAAACTCCATCAAATATGACCTTGACATTGAGAATTTGGTATCATCTTAAGCGTGTTGTCATAAGCAATATAATTTGCAAGTTTGATGAAGAAATTTTTAGAAATGGCAAAGTTATAGCCAACATTAAGTTTTCGTGACGGACGGACCGATGGACGGACAGAGCAGTCCCTATGTATCGCCATTTCTTTGAAAGGGCGACACAAAAATGCTGCCAGATAAAATGTACAGATATTTGTTCCTTTACCTGCTATATAAATGCTTCTTGGTCAGAATAAAAAACAAGAGCTGTCAGAGGAGACAGCGTGCTCTGCTATTCGATTCATTTGAAATAAAAGCAATTTATAGATTAAAAGAACAAAACAAATATAGCCAAACATTTATGTGCAAACAGGAATAATGTTAAGAAGTAAGTGGTAAGGGAGGAAATTGAAATAATTCCTTAATGTACCTTAAGTAGTTAATTGAAAAGGGAAATAAGTATGAAATATTTTTTGAAGAGTTGGAAAACTTGTTAGTAAAATATGCTTAATGCAAAGTTAAGTGAAAAAAGGGGCAAAAGTTGAAAAATATTGGAAGCAGGGTTATGGGTGTCATTGGGTATGATGTAGATTTTTTGGAAGCAGGGTTATGGGTGTCATTTGGTATGATGTAGATTTTGATGGTGAAAACATATTTCAAGTTTCAAGGCAATATCTCAAGTAGTTGTAAAGTTATGGGCAAAATGTTTATTTTGCTTAACACAAAATATAAGAAAAAAAGGAAAAAAGGGGCATAACTTGAAAAATATTGGTAGCAGAGATATGGGTGTTGTTGATAATGACCTAGATTTTGATGGTGAATATAATTTCCAGGTTTCAAGGTGACAGCTCAAGTAGTTTTAAAGTTAAGGGCCAAGTGTATATTTTGCAACGCAAAATTTAAGTGAAAAAGGGGCATATTTTGAAAAAAAATATTGGAAGCAGGGTTATGAATCTTGTTGGTTATAAAGTAGATTTTGATGGTGAAAATATATTTCAAGTTTCAAGGCAATATCTCAAGTAGTTTTAAAGTTATGGGCAAAATGCATATTTTGCTTAACACAAAATATAAGAAAAAAGGGGCATAACTTGAAAAATATTGACAGCAGAGTTATGGGTCTTGTTGGTAATGATGAAGAATTTGATGGTGAATATATATTCCAAGTTTCAAGTTGATATCTCAAGTAGCTTGTAAGTTATGGACCAAAGTGCATATTTTCCTTTACGCAAAATTTAAGTGAAAAAGGGGCATAACTTGAATAATATTGACAGCAGAGTTATGGGTCTTGTTGGTAATGATGTAGAATTTGATGGTGAATATATATTCCAAGTTTCAAGTTGATATCATAAGTAGTTTTCAAGTTATGGACCAAAGTGCATTTTTTGTTTAACGGGCGCCGATGGGGACGCCGACACTGACACTGGGGCGAGTAGGATAGCTCCCCTATTCTTCAAATAGTCGAGCTAAAAAGGAACATTTTTGATGCTGAACAGATAGCACAGATAGACGCCTGCTAAACTGGATGTACACCATTTAGCCATGATTTAACAGCGATATCCCATGGAGTAAATGGATAATCAGGCCATAATTATTTACTGACCACTATTTTGGGCAAAATATGATACTTAGTGTGAATGCTGCAACTGTACAGTAGGAAAAATTTATCAAGCAGTTCCTGTCGAAGTCATACTAATAATGTTATAGACAAACTGCACAACTACAGTCATCAAACTTGGAAGAAGTGCCGGTAAGTGTCTTTAAACATTACATCAATGTTCTTATCTGAAAGAAAACAATAAACAGTCTCATTGTTGTGATTTCATACTCACCACTATTGCATGCCTAAATCCAGCCTCTTTGTCGGAAACACAAGCAACAAGCAAATTGTTCAACAAATCGTCTGTGACTTGGAGACGTGCAGCCTGATCAGCAAGGCTGAAAGCTGTGTTGATATCACCACATTTCCCGAAGGCTTTGATCATTGCAAGGTATGTAATATAATTGGGCTGTATTTTCTTCACTAGCATCTTTGTTTGCAGTCTGTTGGCCAACCTCAATCCATTATCAGGCCAAGGGGAGTTTGCACATGCATTGAACAGGGAGGTATACACATGATTTGGATAATGGAGCTTCATGCAACACATCTGAAAATAAACAATAATAACTTTCTATGTCATATCACATAAGCCACTAGTGTAGATCCAGATTAGCCAGCCCATTCGTGCTATCTGATCAGGATCTACAATGCTTGCTTTTAGATTAATTTCTGACCAAAAATCAGATTGAGATCAGATGGTATGGATGTGAAAGAAAATCCCCCATAAGGATAACAAGAGGTGTTTGTCAAACACAAATGCCCCCCCTGACGTGCAAGTGATATCTATTAGCATTGAATTTAAATTTTTGGAAATTTAGAGACTTTTGTAAGCTTTAGCAATGAAGGGTTCCAGTCATGAAAGCAATTTACAAGACGGTGGAACTCCTATATATCAATAACCAGGTCATCCAATGAGAGGATTACATTTACCTCGACAAACATAAGCGCGTGTAGATTAACCTAGTCTAACACAAAGGATTATATTGCAATTTAAATCAAATATTCGCTATTGGCGGAGATATAGTAGCTCTAGTGTTATGTCAATTCCGGTAATGTGCAGGCTTTAGTGACCATCCATACGAAACCAAAGCATTTAATAAACACAAGTGAGTGATAATCAGTGCCTATTTATGACACGGCATATATTGAAATAGTTTAAAATTAATGTTATGGATCATTAATATATATCTTTACTTGAAATTGTCATGGGGAAAAATAATCACAACTTTACACTGAGAAGTATTTTATTTTATTATACAAATAAACATAAAAACGTCTAGTTATTGATCGAACAAGGTTTTTTGTTGTCAAGGCCACCGTGACCTTGACCTTTGACCTACTGACCCCAAAACCAATAGGGGTCTTCTACTGGTCACGACCAACTTCCACACCAAATATGAGGTCTGTATCACAAAGCGTTGTCTAGTTATTGATCGGACAACGTTTTTGTATGCAAAGGCCACTGTGACCTTGACCTTTGACCTACTGATCCTAAAATCAATAGGGTTCTTCTATTGGTCATGACCAACCTCCACACCAAATATGAGGACTGTATCACAAAGCGTTGTCTAGTTATTGATCGGACAAGGTTTTTGTGGTAAAGGCCACTGTGACCTTGACCTTTGACCTACTGACCCCAAAATCAATAGGGGTCTTCTACTGGTCATGACCAACCTCCACACCAAATATGAGGACTGTATCACAAAGCGTTGTCTAGTTATTGATCGGACAAGGTTTTTGTGGTCAAGGCCACGGTGACCTTGACCTTTGACCTACTGACCCCAAAATCAATAGGGGTCTTCTACTGGTCATGACCAACCTCCACACCAAATATGAGGACTGTATCACAAAGCGTTGTCTAGTTATTGATCGGACAAGGTTTTTGTGGTCAAGGCCACTGTGACCTTGACCTTTGACCTACTGACCCCAAAATCAATAGGGGTCTTCTACTGGTCATGACCAACCTCCACACCAAATATAAGGACTGTATCACAAAGCGTTGTCTAGTTATTGATCGGACAAGATGTGGTCTACGGACCGACCGACCGACCGACCGACCTACCGACCGACCGACATGTGCAAAGCAATATACCCCCGCTTCTTCGAAGGGGGGCATAATTAGCTGTAAGTATGATACGAACTTAAAAAAAACCAAAACTTTTTTTGCTTATATGAAAATTTCAATTTATTCTTCCCTCAATATGAAAAGCATCATTCTTATAAAGCTGCCAAACTGTAGGGAATATGTTAATGCTACATGTCTGTATAAGCCAAATGGAAAGTAGTAATGTTATTTTTACAAGGCAGTCGGAATGACAGCAAAATCCCCCGCCGCATGTAGGAATGTTGGAAAGGTTATGGATGCTTATTTGCAAATTAAGAAATATATCTCCAGCAGTTTGGAAGTTAAGGAGCAAATATGAAAGACATGGTTAAATATGAACCTTCAAAGACAACTAGTGACCTTGACCTTCAGCCGGCCAGGTTGAAACATGGGTTCTGCACATCATCTTGGTGGAATGAACATTTGACTAAAGTTTTAAAAATTTATTGCAGGGGTTCAGAAGATATGGACCAGACACAAAATACATAGTTCAAATCTTCAATGACCTTGACCTTGAGTCAGCCAGGTTGGAACATCATCTTGATGGGCCGAATATTTGATAAAATTTTCATGATATTCCTTCTAGGAGTTCAAAAGATATGAACCAGACACAAAATACATAGTTGAAATCTTCAAACATCACTGGTGACCTTGACCTTGAGCTGGCCAGGTGGGAACATGGGTTCTGCAGATTATCTTCATGGGCTGAGCATTTGACTAAAGTTTCATGAAATTCCTCCTAGGGGTTCAGAAGATATGAACCGGACACGAAATACATGGTTGAAATCTTCAAACATCACTGGTGACCTTGACCTTGAGCTGGCCAGGTGGGAACATGGGTTCTGCAAATTATCTTCATGGGCTGAGCATTTGACTAAAGTTTCATGAAACTCCTTTTAGGGGTTCAGAAGATATGAACCAGACACAAAATACATAGTTCAAATCTTCAAACATCACTGGTGACCTTGACCTTGAGCTGGCCAGGTGGGAACATGGGTTCTGCAAATCATCTTCATGGGCTGAGCATTTGACTAAAGTTTCATGAAACGCCTTTTAGGGGTTCAGAAGATATGAACCGGACATGAAGTACATGGTTCAAATCTTCAAACACCAGTGGTGACCTTGACCTTGAGCCGGCCAGGTTGGAACATGGGTTCTGCACATCGTCTTGATGGGCAGAACATTTGACTAAAGTTTCATGAAATTCCTCCTAGGGGTTCAGAAGATATGAACCGGACACGAAATACATGGTTCAAATCTTCAAACACCACTGGTGACCTTGAGCATGCCAGGTTGGAACATGGGTTCTGCATGTCGTCTTGATGGGGAGAACATTTGACTTAAGTTTCATGAAATTACTTTTAGGGGTTGAAAAGTTATGAACCGGACACAAAATGTGCGCGCACGGAAGGACAGATGGATGGAAGGACGGACGAAGACCATTCCTATATTCCCCAGCCGCTATGCGGCGGTGGATAAAAAGCTCCATAAAGCATATTCATGAATGAACTGAAATAATAAATATCACTTGGAAAAATGCCTTTGAATAAATCCCTGGGTGTCATTGAGATGCAAAGATTTATATTGAATTTCAATTTGAATGAATATGTGGGTATCCGGACACATGAAAGGTATCCGGATACAATTTTACTATTCGGATATCCGGATAAATGTTCCCATCCCTACTAGGCCTATATCCTACATCATCTGAACTCTGCCCAGTCATAAATCTTTCAATTTAGTCTTCCGTTATGACATGGATAGTTTATTATTCACTTTATATAAAACTTAAACAAGTTTTAATACAAACATTCAAACATTAGCTACCTGATTATATAACTGGAAGGCTTTCTTGGTATAACCAACACATGCTAGGAGGTCTATGAGAACCTGGAACTCATAAGACGTAGGCTTCACCCTGTCCTGTTCTATCATCCACTTGTCAAATACTTCTATAGCTTCCCGAACCTGAAATGTTTCACTATCATCTCATTTGTTTGTCTGATGTATTGCAATTATGTATATGCTCAAGCAACATTCTGGTTCAGTAAACATTATTCCTTTAAATTATGACCTTTAATGTAATATGAAATGAAGTTCTCAAAAACCCACAACAACTTCTGCTCAAGGGTCCTTGGAATAAATCTATGGAATGGCAAAATTTATTATTCTCTCAAAAGCTAATTATGATACATGTAACAACTGATCAATAAGAAAAACATTGTTGAAAGCATATGAAATTTTAGATCACTCAGTGTTCAGAATTGGGTCAGTTAATTGTTTTGGCAAGTCAAGCATATAAATACTTCCTTTCTGAAATACTTGTATAATAACACATCACCACTCAAGTACAAGAAGAATGTACAGTATTTATGCTGTTTTTGGCATATTTTTATCACAAACTAAGCTTGTTCACATAAACCAAGGTTGCCTGGTGCTTTGGTACATGTAGTGCTCTGTTATTTACAACAAACACTGAATTATTAATCTTTCCACACTTTTAACCCTTTACCCCATAGATACACTATTGTGTGGTTGAACAGTGTAGATTCTGATCTGCCAGCACATCTGTGCCATCTGATGAGAATTTTTACTGTTTGCTTTTTGATTTACAAGGTTATTTCTGACCAAAAAATGCAGATCATGACCAAGCATCATAGATGTGCTGGCTGATCTTGATCTACACTGTTCGCTTATGTGATAAAATGTGTATTTATGGATTAAAATGATAAGTGCAACAAGTATTCAAGGGGAGGAGCTATCAGTTTCTTACTGACAGTTGTGCAATGCCTACACATCTAAGCACTTGTTGAAAGTAAGTAGCAAATCACATAGGCTGCTATGCACTTAGTTACTGCAGAGAACTGATTAACTACCTGTATGTTTTCAAACTCTTCTGCTCTTACTTGTTTTTTTTTTAACAAAGCAGATTATGAAAGTGAGATTAATGATAACAAACTGGCATCTCTGAAGTACATCAAAGAAGATGAATGTATATAAATCTTCCATACCAGTATAGCATTGCATCACCAAGAAGGCGAGTGCTTCCCTTTTAGGCTAGCCTCAGATTTCAGTCAGACAGCTTATCTTTTTAGAGATTTTTAACTCTTAATTGAAAATTGTGGCTTAAATGAAAATCAGAACTTACCATTCCATACAGTACTTAATTGGCTAATAAAACATTGACCACAAACCAATCTGAATCAACTCATACATTTTCATAACTTCATTTAACATGCATTTTTTTCATATACATCATAAATAATAAAGGAAAACTGTTTCTGATGAAACTTTGCCATCACAAAGGATCTATTGCCACACTCACCTTTCCTTCTTCCCCAAGTTTTTCTATTCTTCTTGCATACCAGTTTGGCACATGACGTCTGTTATATCTTGATAGGCGTATATGCTGGTAAAACTTGGTTGCTTTCTCTTCCTTTTCAAGATCATCCCAGTATCTTTAACAAGATATAACAAGAGCTATCACTGAAGGTGATTAATACCCCCGCAATATGGCTTTGTCAGAGTATACAGAAATAATGTTCGCATCTTTTTAAAATGCGACAGAAATTGTGCATGTATGTCATCTATATATAAAAATCTAAGTATTCGGTAAACAGGAAGTAGGTGAGCAAGGAGCATTAAATCGCTTTACACCATATGGGAATATATGATAAAGCAATAAGCAAAATATCAGGCGGCTGCATGTTTCAGTTGCTAAGAAAACTACAACGGAAATTGTGCATGAATGTCAAGTATGTGCACAAATCTAAGTATTCGGTAAACAGGAAGTAGATGAGCAAGGAGCATAAAATCGCTTTACACCATATGGGACTATAGGATAAAGCATTATGCAAAATATCAGGCTGCTGCATGTTATAGTTGCTTAGAAAACTGCGACGGAAATTGTGCATGTATGTCAACTATGTGCACAAATCTAAGTATTCGGTAAACAGGAAGTAGATGAGCAAGGAGCATAAAATCGCATTACACCATATGGGACCAATATGCAAAATATCAGGCTGCTGCATGTTTCAGTTGCTTAGAAAACTACAACGGAAATTGTGCATGTATGTCAACTATGTGCACAAATCTAAGTATTCGGTAAACAGAAAGTAGATGAGCAAGGAGCATAAAATCGCTTTACACCATATGGGACTATAGGATAAAGCATTATGCAAAATATCAGGCTGCTGCATGTTATAGTTGCTTAGAAAACTGCGACGGAAATTGTGCATGTATGTCAACTATGTGCACAAATCTAAGTATTCTGTAAACAGGAAGTATATGAGCAAGGAGCATAAAATCGCTTTACACCATTAGGAACTATAGGATAAAGCATTATGCAAAATATCAGGCTGCTGCATGTTATAGTTGCTTAGAAAAATGCGACGGAAATTGTGCATGTATGTCAACTATGTGTAAAAATCTAAGTATTCATCGAACAGGAAGTAGGTGAGCATAGAGCATAAAATCGCTTTACACCATATGGGACTATAGGATAAAGCATTATGCATAATATCAGGCTGCTGAATGTTATAGTTGCTTAGAAAACTGTGACGGAAAATTAACATGCCCTTTGGTTGATGTAATGCACCTTTATAGTAACTAAACCTAAAATATTCGGCAAACAGGAAGTAGATGAGCAAGGAGCATGAAATTGCTTCACACCATAAGGGACTATAGGATAAAGCAATATGCATAATATCAGGTTTCTGCATGTTATAGTTGCTTAGAAAACTGCGACGGAAAATTAACATGCCTTTTGGTTGATGTAATGCACCTTCATAGTAACAAAATCTAAAAATATGCGGCAAACAGGAAGTAGATGAGCAAGGAGCATGAAATTGCTTTACACCACATGGGACAATAGGATAAAGCAATATGCAAAATATCAGGCTGCTACATGTTATAGTTATAGTTATAGAAATTTTGTAACGGACGGACGCACGCACGCACGGACGGACGGACAAGGGTAAAACAGTATACCCCCCTCTTCTTCGAAGCGGGGATATAATAAGAAATAACTTGTAGTTAAACTTAAAGGCAGTCGCTACAGTTTCATCAAAATTTTCCCAATAATAGATTTCATTCAAACTTTGTCTATGTCAAGAACATGATGTTATGCAATGAAAAACCAAATAAAAATGGGACCTTACCGGGGTTACTTGTTGTTTATTAGATACCGAAGATGTCACATTTTGAACAATGTTTACGATTTTCATAGACTTCTTTGTCGGCATAAAATCAAAGAATGTATCACAAGAATATCATAAATAATTCTATTTTTCAGTTAAAAACATTCTAAATTACAAATAAATTGCTAATTATTGCAATACAAATAATGAAACACATATAAAAAATTAAGTATTACCTATTTTACTACAAAGAATTTATCGTCAAATCTTTTCATTCTAAGGGATGTTTTTAAGTTTACTTAAATTTAACATAATAGAATTTCACCATATACTACCAATATATTCACCAATGTATAACAAACATAAAATAAAAAAGAAAAATGTAGGTTACCATGTTAATTTGTTCGAAATGGCAATTTCAAAAGGGGGGGGGGGGGGTAATTATGTATAAACAAAAGACTTAAAGGTATATAGTGTACATCGTTAATTATTACTGTGGTATCATTTTATGGCTTAATTTTCGCGTATTTTGTGCTCGGACCAGTGCGCCAATTTAAAACCTAAGCCAAAATTTAACCAATAATCCACATACATATCCGAAACGAGCTATGTCCGAATAAGTTATGTCTTGGACCGTGAACTGTGTTTTATACATTGATAAAACCCAGATTGGACCGTGAACTGTGTTTTATACATTGCATTTAGATGGTGGTACAGTAGTTTAATACTCGTTGAAAAAAAATGTAGCGAACACCTTTAACACATGTCTTTACCACCACACCGCAAGGTCTTCCAACATTTAGCTGTACATGTATGTGAGCATGATTGATGTAAGCTCTTCTATGACCAAGAACATAAAACACAATCTGGAGACCAGTCTCCAATGTTCATGATCTACAAAATTGTCTTAATATACTCTGTAATCTCAATATACGGCTAACATGGTATTCCAATTTTTGTTTACTATCTTTTTTTTTGGTTGTGCACACACTTACAAAACAAGAGGGCCATCATGGCCCTGTATTGCTCACCTGAGTACAAAAGTACTTTCAGCTTTACCCCAGGGCCTACATTTAAATAATGCTGGTAAAGGGTCTCTTAGTAAATTACAATACTCAACATGAAATATCCAAGGTCTAGTCACATTAGTTTCAGAGAAAAATGATTATTTATGTTTTTCAATATAAATCAATGCAAACTAAGCGAACCCTGGGGCGTAGCCAATCTTGGCCCAGGGGACATAATTTGAACAAACTTGGTAGATATCCACTAGACAATGCTACATACCAAATATCTAAGCTTAAGGCATTGAGGTTTCCAGTAAGAAGATTTTTAAAAATTGCCTTTTTTACATATTAAGGGCCCCCGCGGCGAGGCCAATATTGACCCCAGGGTCAACATTTAAACAATGTTGGTAAAGGGTCTCTTCATAATACTCAACATCAAATATCTAAGGTCTAGTCCTATTAGTTTCCGAGAAAAATGATTTTTCATGTTTCCAATATAAATCAATGTAAATGAAGAGAACCCTGGGGCGTGTCCAATTTTGGCCCAGGGGACATAATTTAAACAGACTTGGTAGACATCCACTAGACAATGCTACATACCAAATATCTAAGCTTTAAGCATTGAGATTTCAAGTAGAAAGATTTTAAAAGTTTGCCTTTTTCACATATTAAGGGCCCCTGGGACGGGGACAATTTTGACCCCAGGGCCAACTTTTAAACAAAGTTGATAAAGGGTCTCTACACAATACTCAGCACCAAATATCTAAGATCTAGTCCTATTAGTTTTGGAGAAAAATGATTTTTCATGTTTTTCCTATATAACTATATGTGGTAAACATCATACCTAAATATAGCTGAAGACAGGTAGAAATATTCGATTTTGACAATTCATGCCATCTGATCAGGATCTGCACTGGTCCCATTTTAGTCATATATAACCTAATGAATCAAAAAGCCAACAGTGCAGATCCTGATCAGATGGTTCGGATGTGCCGGCTGATCTGGATCTACACTGTTTGCCCAAGCAAAAAGTTGTGTCTATGGACAAAAGGGTTAATATAGTCTGAACATTTTGAGAAAGTGCTACAAATTTGTTGTTGTTGTTGTTGTTTTACTTATGAATTTAAATAAAATATTTAGAAAAGCCTGATATTCAGTGCTATAAAGTATTAAGAATGTTTATTTGGTCAGTATCCATAGATGTCAAAATTTACCTTATAAAAACTTCCAGAGCAAAGTTCTTAATATTGCAAAACACAGATCTTGAAGCAGGAAAGTTCAGTAGGTCATTTGACCAGCAACTGGAGCAATGAACTTGATAGTGCATCCTAATACATCTTAATATAGCTGAAGACAGGTAGAACTATTGAAATTTTGACACTTGAAATTTTCACTCTGCTACTAAAATTTTTGTTTCAAATTTTATCCCTGAACAACCAGTGAATGAATTGTTCAGGAAAGATTGAATTTTAAGATGGTATAATGGCTGTGTCAAAATCTGGTTAATAACTGTAGAAAATCAAAGGTTAAAAACAGAATTCAAGTTTTTCCTATATAAGTCTATATAAAATGAAGTGACCCCTGGGGCGGGGCCAATTTTGACCCCAGGGAAATAATTTGAACAATAATTGTAGAGTTCCACTAGAGGGTGCTAAATGCCAAATATCTAAGCTCTAGGCCTTGTGGTTTCAGACAAGAAGATTTTTAAAGTTTTTCCTATATAAGTCTATGTAAAATGAAGTGACCCCTGGGGCGGGGCCAATTTTGACCCAAGGGAAATAATTTGAACAATCTTTGTAGAGTTCCACTAGAGGATGCTAAATGCCAAATATCTAAGCTCTAGGCCTTGTGGTTTCAGACAAGAAGATTTTTAAAGTTTTTCCTATATAAGTCTATATAAAATGAAGTGACCCCTGGGGCGGGGCCAATTTTGACCCCAGGGAAATAATTTGAACAATCTTTGTAGAGTTCTACTAGAGGATGCTAAATGCCAAATATCTAAGCTCTAGGCCTTGTGGTTTCAGACAAGAAGATTTTTAAAGTTTTTTCTTTTGGTTGCCATGGCAACCAGAGTTCTGCATGGAATTAATTTCTTTGAACAACTTTGAAAGAGCTTCATGCAAGGAACATTTGTGGCAAGTTTCATCAACTTTGGCCCAGGGGTTTAAGAGGAGATGTTGTTTAAAGCAAAAATTGACGACGCACGACGCACGACGGACGACGCACGACGCACGACGGACACAGGGCGATCCTAAAAGCTCACCATGAGCACAAGTGCTCAGGTGAGCTAAAAAGCAATGCTGTTAGCTTTAATAAATGTAGTTAAAATTCAGGTCATTTTAGAAATAGAAAACTTGTGTAGGAAACCTGTTAGAAATGTTGTTGTTGGCTAAGATTGCTGAATGGTTCATATATGAAACACATTTATATAACACCTGTCACTTATTTAGGAATATTTGTCAGAGTGTTAAAATACCTTTAAATCATCTTTAAAACTAAAGAAAGTACTAGATGGGTGTTTATTTGAACACTTGTGGTGAGATGATGGATGGAATGAAGGATGGACAAAACATTCCCTAAGTATCAAGTAATCTCTAAGTTTCACCTTTTCCTCGAATTGGAAACACAAAAATACAACATCCTTTTATCACTATAAACATCTAGACCATTAAATGTTATGACTAGATGTTTCCACATAACTGAGAAAACATTTCTTACTTGTCATTGTCTGCAAAGGTAGATTTGCTGGCTTTTTCCACTTCTTCACTGACCATAGTACCAAATGTATCACTCCAACCTGAGGGTAATGTGGACTTCTTTTCTGCTCTATACCTCTTTTCCTCTAGTAAAGGAAACACAAAGCATAATATATATATATACAAGTATTACGTCCCTTATTTTGACATACGCCACACATTGTGATTCACACATGTACGTAGCAGTCGTGATATTTGAATGGCAAAACCATTATGTTTAGACCTAAAATGCCAGTAAAGGGATGGATTTGAACAGGTTAGTCAACTAATAGCCTATTATATTGCTTGTTTGTGCAAAATTATGTCAAATCTTGTATGAAATTGGTACATTTGCATTTTCTGGAAATAAAAATGGCGGTCGTGACCTTGTTTTCACAGTTGATTGTTTACAAATATTTTGTGATGTAAAAACGATCTGATTTATGCATCTTCGTCTTAAAAATGGACAACAGTCAATCTTATTTTCTTAATGAAGTGCCAGATGAGTTACTTTTACGCTTGAATCCTGAATTTAAAGGTGGAACTTTCAAATCAATGACATTTCAAAATGTCAATGATTGTTGAATTTTAGGACAGTGAATTTTAAAGCCTGTTGTATTTCTGATAACGGAGGCAGCAATGACCATGATAATAATGATTCAAAAATGAACATAAAAATGGAAATGTCTATTTAGATAGTATTGATTCTGAAAAAAACCCACTAAAAATAGCATTCAAAATATCTGCTGGCTGCTGTTACCAAGACTGTATGGAAAGCCATCTGGCTCTTTTTGTCTGAAGAGACAAATTTATAAATACATTGTAAAGCAATTATTAACTTTTATATTTAGATAGTGAACTTATATTTGCAATATTACAGGGACTTCGATATTATGTATCTCATAGATGAGAAATTCCATCTTGCTGGTTAAATGGCAATACAGGCTGACATCATTACTCCACCACCAACTTAAGTTTCCTGGATATGGCATGAAAATGCAGTTTTACACATACACAACTGTGCAGAGCAGAACATCAACTGTCACTGTCATAAGGTATGTAACAATGGAAAAAAGTTTTAATTTTATTTACATAGTGTTGTTCTTGTAGGTCATAGTCATTCTAAGGTATATTTTTTCTAATACCTTATTATTTAATTGCTAACTATGAAATCATATTATTGACACAGGTAAATGCTAATTGCAAACATATAAACAAGGTAACAATACCAATGATACTAGGATTAAAAGCTGGTATTTCACACATTTGCTTGTAATGTTAATTATCTTTAACAACATACCGTATTTATGGACAGAAAGGTAATGTTCAGAAATTAATCTTTAAGAGGTATCAGTTCAGGGACTTCAATTTAGAATTTCTGGGCACCATTTCCCTTGTAGTCTTATATTTTTTTTGTTTATTCAACAGGCTATATACTTAGATTATTTACACAACACATTACTGCTAAATGCCTAATAATAAGGGCAATTGCTATGTTAGCTGTCATGTGCATATTTTATATATTTTGCATTGATATTTAAATATTTCAGGATGAAATCGGCCAGGCCAGACATGGTTTTCGTTTGCAGGTCTGCAACTAACCCAGAAATGGAACAGTGTCTTGAGAAAAGTGCCAAATCTGAACACCTGCTTCAGACAGGCTGCCTATTCTGGGCTTGATCCTCGAATGATGTGGTATCAGTATGAAGAAGTAGACCTATTGTGTGTGAATAGTGGTTAAAAAAGTGAATGTCCTCAGCCAACTCTACCAAAAGTCTGTTGATTTCAGTGTTTCATATCTCAAAAAGGAGAAGCGTTGACTGTTTGATAAGCTGAACAATATGTATTATTATATGAAATAATCTGCCTTAACAGGTGTATAATGAAAAGTTAATTTATGTAAGCAGTATTGATAAACTTCTGAATAAATTTCAAACATTTCATTTGTCAGACAATTTGTTGCCATGGTAACTGAGCCATAATATAATGAGGTTATAAGATATAAAGGCATAAATTTCAGTTTATATTGATTATTCTACCAATGCATTATTTGTTATTGGACAAATTTTTGCAAAATTAATCTTTCAAACATTTAGAACCTCTACCCAACACATAACAGTAGCTAATTTTATGTGCATAGTATGTCAACTATTGTCAACTTTATAATGTAAGTTATTGTATTATCAAACAACATGCACATCATGAAACTCAGTTTCCTCCTCCACCCTGACTAGAAAAAAACATGTTGCAACATTTAGTAAAATCTGTCATGTATTGTTATATCACAATCTGATCATATTACATTAAATTTACTTTGTGCTCTAAGTTGTGTAGTTGTTGTTGTAATGACCTCATACCACTTTGAAGAAAATTATGTACAAATATCACCATGGCAACTATATAACTAGTACTAACAAGTACTAATTGTGAAACTTATTGTGACATTGCTCAGAGGATCAAACATTATGAATATATACATAATATTTAGGTAGTATTAAAACTATTATTGGGTACAACAACTTTCACCTAAATGATTTTGTAACTTGTAATGGAGCTTTTGACATTTTGTAAACAGCTTATAGTTATAACAAAAAGTCTCTTTATTTTCAAATATCAACATTTCTGTGTATGATTTATCAATAAAAGGATAAGAAAGATAGTATGTACTAAAATACAATAATATGTTATCATTTTGGTGTCAGTTACCCGAAAAATACATGTCAAAGTTCTTTTTCCAGTTTCATTGCCATGGTAACCAAAACTTTAGTATTTTATTTTGTAAAATTAGTTAATTGATTTATATTTATGCTATTCATAGGCAATAAATAGGGACTGAAATAATGTATTTCTTATAATTGTCACATAAATGCATCTATTTATTTGAACATATTTTGACAAAAGAAGGTTTTTTACACCACGGTGGTTTCGCAAAAAATGCGGGTTTTCAGTTAAAATAAGTCATTTTCAGAAAAAAATTGAATTGGTGTACTCCAAACTCAAAAAGGTACCTGAAAATGCTCATAACTCATTTTGGCCAAAAATTGCATTTTGGACCATTTTTCCCAGAGAGTGCCACAATTATTATATATATATGTAATATTTATCTATATGAAAATGTAAAAGTATGAACAATAATGACTTCAACATATTAACTTAAGTATACATTTGTGAACAAGACATAAGGAACCAGATAGTATGACCTGAATTTGGATGACAGTGCTAAAGAGAGACATTTTTCTGAACGAGTCATGGGCTTGACATAACTTTAAAAGAAAATATCCGTGTATGATGTAATGAATGATTAGAATCATTTTTGTGAAATTCATAGCAAAGCGCTTCATTTGTTTTAGGGTTAATGAGAAATCTTTGAACGTTTAATGTTCATGTATCAACTCTGAAATATGAATACCATATGAAAAATTTACAAGACTGGAAAATCATCGGTGTGTTAAATTTTGTACATACATGTGTATTTGAAGTGTAGGTGAAGATAACAGACCAAAAACAATAACGAACTACACAATGTGTTTAACAATAAGTGAATTGAATTCTTACATAAAAAAGGTTAAAGGGGCTAAATATTTAGTTAAACTATATTACAGGGTGGCTATACCATGTGACTTTTAGAATGTTGTGCACACACAAAATCACTTGCTTGAGGTAGGTTGTTTGCTTATTTCTCAGTAATTTCTGGACTGAATTTGATCATATAAAGAGCAAGTGCTGTATTCCTGTATAAAAGCAGTTTCATCACTTTAACCTTCAATATTAGTCTGCTGTTGTTTTCTCTAACATTCAAAGATATATAAAAGAAAATTTGTCTTTTGAAAATTGAAATTGTACTACTGAATTAACTGAACTTTCAGTATCCCTAAAACTGTACTTGATTAATAAAACAACAACAAAGAACTAATACATTTGCAATTATATAGAGTACTGGTGTTAGTTTACGGTTATTTTAATGCTGTGAACAGTGATTGCAAACAATTGTACCTTTTACTGGAATTTCTTTAAATGGTCCTACACCTGTACCAAACTGGTCACTTTCTGACAAACTCAGCATTTCTGTATCTTCAAGCTCAGCTGATGTATCTGTCTCCGTAATATGACGAGGTCTGAACAGTTTTCTAGCCTCCAACGTCTTGTGATTCTTTATCTGTTTATCACCATGCTTGATGTTATCTTTTTCTGTGTAATCATTAACAGATGCATGATGATCGCTATACTTGGAATATTCTCTGTAACTATGGAAACCTGCAACATGTCTTTTGATGTACATCAGTCTGCACCAGGTGAGCATTGGTTTTTTCCAGTGGAAGATCAGACCAAGATTTGACAATACTGACATTCTGAAACTAAAAATAATATTAATGTGGGCGATTTGTGTCTGGGAAAGAGAAGCATTGACCAGGATTTGAACCTCAAACCTCCAGCTTACCGTGCCGTCGCTCTACCAATTGAGGTTAGGAGGCCACTCGTAGGTTAGGGTTAAATACCCCAGCCACATGCTTCGCCCAAAGGGGCTCCAAAGGTAATAACCCTATCCACAACGCCAATGTGGCAGATTTGGGTCTGGAAAAGAATAGCCTCGACTGGGATTTGAAAGCTCCATCTCCGGCTTAGCGTGCCGACGCTCTACCAATTGAGTTACCGAGGCTGCTGGTACAAAATCTACTACACTACTAAGGTTCTTGTTAACTGAATGGTATTTTATTTTAGCCTTCCATTCAGATTTATTTTTAACATGAAGCAAGTCAGCATTGTTTGACCAATGTCCTCAGTAACTGTATATACTCAGTTAAGTTATATGATTATTCAGTTATTAAAATAAAATTATAAAGAAGGGCCTCTTACTTTATCTCCCAAATCTGAGGTTATGGCATAGCGACACTACAGTCAATTATTCAGTTCCGGCATTTAATCAGTTCCGGTACATTCAAGTTATCAATCGAAAAAAATTACCGGTAAGAAATAATGGTGTTCTTGCAGTATTTTTCTTATTAAGAGTGATACTGCTAGAAGAAACAATGACTTCTTCACCAATTTTTGGTTTTTAAATCAAGATTTTGAATATAGTTTTGGCATTCAATATGTTCCGGAACTGATTGAATGCCAAAACTGATTAATTGTCTGCAACATGTTGCCATTTGTTGGACCAAAGACCAATACAGATAAATAGATTCGCATCTCTCTATAACTGATATAGTAAATCTCGTTTTGATACGTGGACTGGATGAGAATCTCGTCACGTGACAAAGCGTTATTTTCAATTTTTAGAATCCGCCATCTTGTTGCCGTTTCAATAGGCGATATTTACGTGTTGACTGGATTTTAATCATGTTTACATCACTTTTAATCGATCTTCACGTTATAAGGTTATTTTGATATTCTTCTTGAACACATTGATTAAATTATCTCATCTTTTTAAGCTCCTTTTAAGGTATGAAATTATCGGCATTTCACATTGTATGTTTGATTTCTGCTGGCCAATGCACTTTGAATGGTATTGTAAAAATTTGGTGATTTTGATCGTTATATCAATAAATAAATAGCAAAACTTAGTTCATGATGAAGAATATTCATCTTTCTTTAAATTTCATGCAAGCCAAATTTGTATTAACCATTCATTAAAAAAGTTTTAATGATGGGCAGAATTTACAAAGGCTTTTGGTATCAAAGATGGCGATCATGTGATTCGAGATAACGCAGGCCGCGTGATTATGCAAGAAATTGTGATGATGCATATCTGTGTAATATATAGGTCTTTGGTTGGACGATTGGAGGGTGGCACCTGTTGCATGTGTAAAATGACGGTTGAAATGGTTCCACCCAGAAATTTAAGATTATAATGGCAAGACTCAAATGCAAATTCAGAATTTGATTTAATTTTAGTTAGTGGTCTATAACCTCAGTAGTCACGAAAACGTATTTCAATTGTGGATTTCTTGGTTAACTGTAAAAATAAAGAGGTAGTGTGTGGGTTACCTTATACAAAATTTTTAGCATAGATCATTCATATCATTTTGATGATTCATTCGATTTGCATGATGAATTTTCTTCGAACATAAACAGGTTTCGTGCTGCAATTTTCATTTGGAAAACAAACACGCTGTGAAAATCAATCTGCACGCACTACCCGTCTCGCATCGTACACGTTATATTGGCATGTTTTTATGTCCCCACTTGAAGGCATATAGGGTTACACTCGTCCGTACGTTTGTACGTCTGTCTATACGTCTGTCCGTACGTATCCAAATCTTGTGGCATCAACTCCTCATAAACTATCTGGCAGATTTCTTTCAAACTTGCAAATAGAATAGAATAAATTTATTTTCCAATCATGGGTCATGTTACATGACATTGCAATCAATGTATACATAATGCAGCAAATAAAAGTAAAAGTAACAACAACATAGAAATGCACTTACATGCATAAAGAAAACAAGGCTTAATTCTGATTTGTTAAAACAATTAACAAAAGATGTGTATGGCTACTTTTCAAGTCATATCTTCCAACACTACCTTTTTTGTATTTAATTTAATTTTACTAAGTAGGGTACAGATAGAGGGCAATACTAAGGAGACTGTATGATGAAAAGTATACCAATAAAATAAAATATGAAGATAACCTATAGCTGAGTAATATTGTAGTTAAGACTGTATGATGAAAAGTATACCAATAAAATACGAAAATAACCTGTAATTGGGAAATATTGTAGTTATCATAATCGTATACAGTCTATTCATTATTATAAAATTACTGAGGCTACCTTACATATGGAGGGTAACAAGTATTCTTATAAATCATGTGGAATATATTCTTAAACAAGTAACACATTAACATAGGATTTTAAAACAATTAACAACCTAACATTGTTCACATTTCTTGTTAACAAATGGTTCATCTGTGGACAATCACTGATCTTGGACTACTAATGGATAAAAAAAATAAACATCACATCCATAACTGTATTCATGATTATACTGTTTCAATTCAAAAATATTTATGTAGTGTTTTTCAGGATATCAAATCTCTTATTGTAACATGTGTAAATATATTTTGATACTTCGTTGATGACAATGCTATCTTCATTACTGAACATCCAAACAAACTTCTGTTCTGAATTCAAATTATTAAAGTTTATACACAGCTTAGACAATGATTCATATAGCTGAGTACGTTCATTCCTGTATGCATCACAATCTATCATAAAATGAACTTCATCTTCAACTAAGTTACTATTAACACAGAGCTTACAAAATCGCACATTTGACTCTACTTTCTTTTATCGCCCAGCCTCTATTTCTAACTTATGGGAACTTATTCTAAAACTAGTAACACATCTCCTGATTTTAAAGTCTTTGACAACAGACAAGTAAGCTTCTCTACACATTCGTTTTTTAAATAAAGCATATGTTCTCAATTTTCCTGATCTATCTACAGCACATTTATCTAAGGTACATGCCCATTTATATTTGTATTGTTCAACCAGTTTATTTTTTACACATTTAACAATGTTTACACTCTTCAACGATGTGTTGTCATTAATTCCCAACAACTTGATTAAAAACTGCACATCAGAAAACCAAGATTTTTTATGACAATTGTACAAAGACTTGCTCTCCCATAATGCATCTTTCAACAAATCACTAACATCTTCTTGCTGCAATCTTTGCAAATATTTTACAGTGCTGCAGAGAGCTTCAAAATAAAGAGGGTATCTGCCTAATTCACCTTTAACTGCATCATTAGAAGATTTTTTATGAACGCCTAGAATATATTTTAAAAACTTGACATGCAATTTTTCACATGGCAACACGTCAAGAGATTTAAACAGGTCATACTTGTCTTTTGCCACACTTTTGCTAGAAGAATTTATGGTACCCCAAATTTCACTGCCATACAATGCTACAGGCTTAACAGTATGATCAAAAAGATGTAGAAGGGTATCAACATTTCTATGTATATCTTCAAAACATTTACTTAACTTAAAATATGCTTTAAGAGCCCTCTTATACAAATCATTCTGGCAATGCGTAAATGTGCCCGATGAAGAATAAAGAATACCTAAATATTTATATGATGTTGCATGCTCTATTTCAACATTATTATACACAAATTTAGTGTTGAACTTTTTACCTGATTTACAGAATATAACAATATTTGTTTTCTGCAGATTCACACTTATTCCATTATTCTGACAATATATATTTAATTTATTGAGACAATTTTGTAGACCCAATGCTGATGTGGATAAAAGTACTAAATCATCGGCATACATAAGGCAACTAATTGAACTAATATGCAAAATCACTTGATCATCATTAGCATCAAAACATGAAGGTAAGTCATTTACATAAATTTTAAACAAATTTGGGCTGAGGTTATCGCCCTGTCGAACTCCAACATGTTGCTCAACTGTTTGGGTAAGCTTATTTTTAATGCGTACATGCAGTTAATTAGCAGTATACATATTTTTAATGACATCATAAAAATTTCCAGAAATATCTAGTAAATGCAGCTTGTATAAAAGCAAGGAATGAATAATGGAATCGAACGCTTTGGCAAAATCAACAAAACAAGCTTAAACCTTAGCGTTCTTACTTTGGTATTTTTCAACAATAGTACGCAATACAAACATATGGTCAGCTGTCCGTGCCTTTGGTTGAAAACCTATCTGAGCTTTGTCAATAATATTGTTTGTATCAAGATAATTCTGTAATCTATCATTCAATATATTATTAAACAATTTAGATAAACATGGCATAATTGATATCCCTCGATAATTAGAAGGTTGAAGTGGGTCATCTTTTTTATACAATGGTTTAATGTATCCAATTCTCCAATCATCTGGATATATACCCTGTGACAAAAATATATTAAACAATTTCACAATACATGGTATTAAAATATGTTGGCCTGTCTTGAACATGATCAAGCAGGATGTGTAGATGTTCGTTAAGAAAAGTTTTTGCACAGATGATCAAGCTGGGTGTGTAAATGATCGTGAAGAAAAGATTTTTTCCTGTGGCAACTTTCACCAGAGTTATGGTCCTTTGTTAATTTCAATTATAAAATTTTGTGGCATCAACTCCACGTTTTCTATTTGGCTGATGTTTTTTTCAAACTTGCACAGATTATTAGGCATGATGTGTAGATAGTTGTAAAGGACATTTTTATGACAGTAATAACATTTTGTGGCACTTACTCCTCACTTACTAGTCATGATCACCACAATGTCATGTTGTTAATACCTGATACACAATTTTGTTACAAATGTTGTTACACCAGTGGGGGCATCAGTGTCCTGAGGACAGAGTCTAGTTTTGTTTTTGTTGTTTTTGTTTTGTTTTTTTAATAAGTGACTTGAAAGAAATCATAGTGTAAAAATAAAAGAGAGTAGGAATGACCGGTGAAAAATAAAAGATTTGTCTTTCATTTAGGGTCTGTTTACTGATTGTAAAGCCCTATTGAAATGTTTAACGTATCTTTTTTTAAATGCTACAGTAACTTTAATCTTGGTTTCTGATTGAATATACTACCGAGTATTTCACAATACGAACTGTGCGACTTCAAAATGTCAGTATCAGTTTAACTGTTAAAGTTCATTCACAATTTTATACTCAGGACCAACTGACATGCCTCTGGGACCAGAACTGTGTATACCAATATTATATTCAGTAATATTTTTAATCGAAGTACATGTAGCCTCAATTTAATAAGGTAATAATAAAACGTTTATAGGAGTTCTTATTATTGTCAAATATTCATCATATGAAGGGGATGAGCTGGCTTGTTCTGGATATGGTCTTATATAGAACTGTTGTGCGATAAATATAACCAGAGTTATGGCTCTTATTCTCAGTTAAATGGAACCTGTTGTGTTAAACTAATCATTGACTATGATAAAAATAATTGCAAATATGTCTTAGTGGTGTGCATCCCTGTCGACACACTCTAGTTTCGTTCTTCATCTAATAAAAATATGAATACAAAATTAAGTTTAAAAAGATTGGCTTTTAAAGTAAAATAGAAAAGAGAAAAAAGAGCGCATAAACGTCAATCTCACTAAAGTCAGATCTAACAAATTGTTAGATCTGATGACGGCCCGCATACACCGAACATTAGCTGTAGCGGTTTTCCCCGATTACTATTTTTAGAAATTGTCAACACAAGAAGCTTGAGCTATAACGTTCACAAAATGATCTGAAGATGCCATTGCATTAGAAATGAATGCACTACTACATAAACACATATATCTTCAGTAAAATATGTCTTAGGCAGGCTGTAAACACTTTCCGTGGTTTAAAATACTATGTTTACTTTCACTTTTGCGATTTTGTAGGCGACAATCTGATTGGTTCAACGGGTTAGTGATAAAATCACGTATTAGTTACTCGTCGTCAGATCCTGATAGCGTAGCGGTTTTCAGGAGATGATTTTAATCAGATTGCATAAACGTGTGACCATATTAATTTTATAATTAGACGTAAACAATTAATATAAAGAGAATATAAGTTGTCCTATCAGTTTTAAACTACATTTCGTATGTTTGAAATAAAACAGATTCTTTCTTTCTTTCTTTCTTTCTTTCTTTCTTTCTTTCTTTCTTTCTTTCTTTCTTTCTTTCTTTCTTTCTTTCTCTCTCTCTCTCTCTCTCTCTCTCTCTCTCTCTCTCTCTCTCGCTTCCTGTCTGTCTATCTGTCTGTCTGTCTCTCGGTCGGTCGGTCGGTCGCTAGGATAGTAGCGAATTTTAATTAAAAAAAATGGAACTCCACATATCCATTTTTCATGAAATGAAAATGTTGTGACTGTTTTATACAAAACAACGACAACAGAAGTATATATTTGCCTCATATAAGCAGGGGCCAAGTAACTCCTGCAAAAGCATATCATTTTCAAGCCATCTTAAGCATGTACTAGTTGGTGTTAACTTGCATGTTTATTTCAAAGCATTAAAATGGTTGGTAACAGTCCTAAGAACTGCTCTGATTACAATGAATCTGAAATAATGAAGGAAAATAATGCATGCACTTCTCTATCCCATCAAAATACTACCGTGGCCCTTATTTAATTTCGCGAGGACAAAATTGCGCGGAAAGGCTACAAATGATATTTTCGCTTGAGCTTTAAAGACATCGGTAATTTTGGTTGACGGTAAATTGAATGTGTGTGTGTCGGGGGGGGGGGGGGGGGGGGGGCGGGAGAGAGAGCACGAAAACGCGAAAACACGACACGATGTCGCGAAACCACTGTACGATGCGATAATGCGAGAACACGGATGCGATGTGGCAAAAAACAATGCGATAATCGCGCCCTCGTATCGTACTTTCGTTCCCTTGCATCGTGGTTGTGCGATTTCGCATCGTGTTTTCCCTTTTTCGTGGTATCGCCTGTGAGGTCGAGATGGTCCGAACGGAACACCTTATTTTTCACTTATTTGAAAACTGTAAATACTTATATCGTTCTTGTGCTTACCTCCCTTCTATGTAAAATTTCTGGTTTGATTTAAATAACCTTTAAGTAATAAATTTGCTGTCAATCGAAACATCTTAACAAGATAACAAATCTTAAATGAACGGTTAGTGCAAACAAATGTGGAATGTCGGGATTTAAAAATATCTTCTTTACTTAAATTTTAACCGAATTGCATTGTTTATATTTTAAGGGTAATATTTCAGGTGTCCACGCTTTCTGAATTACCTGTATACAAAATTATTGATGTAGAACTTTGAAAATACAGAAAAACTGGAAAAGGATTTAAGAGGGTAACCACCTATTATATTTAAACAAAGTTACAAAATGACCCATATTTATCCCTAATATTCTAACGCTTGAGTTGTAAACATAAAGCAATTAGTTATCAAGAGAAAATTAGCAGAAAGATTATTTAAACGAGATTTGGTAAAATAAAATTAAACCGAGAGCTTGATGACACACAGGGGACAGGAATTCAGTGTGGACGGTAAACGTGCCGGAGATTACATGGCACATTTACAGCACACGGAGCATCACGACGATTCTATAGATCAAGTGGACATAGGAGCAGGATCCAGTCCGGACCATAAACATGAGCATGTCATACTTGACCATTTCACAACCCTAGAAGAAGTTCGGGAGGCCATCAGAAAACAGGGGCTCGATACCTGTAATTTAATATTTGGTAGGTATAAAGTTAATCATTAGATTTTCGATAAAAATTACAACCATCTTTAACTCTTTTAACGCGTTTAAGTTAGTGACTCAATCTGGGTATCACAATGAGTGAATGGAAAAAAATTATCTGCATTCCGACAATATTTAAAATTCATATTAGATCTAGATACGATAGAGCGACGTATATAAAAGTAGTCATGTCTGATTCACAGATGAACAAAACAAGGAAGTTTCGACACAAGCTAAAAGTAATGAAGGGAATCCAGCTCTGGAAAGTCTTATTGCAAATGTTCAACGCTTCAACGCTTTTTATTCATAATATAAATAAATAATACGGATTTGTTAATGTTCAGCGTGAATCATTCGTGACTAGAAGTGAGAATCGCTTTCTTTATAGATGAAAACATCATTCATAGTAGTTTTAGTCGCACAACTTCAACCTAGAAATTAAGAAACTATAAATTAGGAAGTTTTATTTGTTTGATTGATTTTTGAAGGCTTCACTTTGTTTGTACTTGTTTTATGTTTATTTTTTTTATCTAACCTATGCTCAGGGTTATAAAACTGAGCATGGAAACCAGTCTCAAATCTCAAGCATTTGATTCGCTGAAATGGCCAATCAGATGCTTGAGATTTGATACTGGATTTAAGACTGGTTTCAAATCTCAGTTTTATAACCTTCAGCCCTATTCGTTATCAGATTTAGCTCATTGATTTCTGTACGAAGAAGCTTATGTATTTAGTAAGTACAGACCTGATAAGAAATAATAAATTACAGATACGCATATCTAGTATTTACAAATACGCATATCTGGTATTTCGCCGTTTATAATCGTTAGTTTTAAAATGGCTGAAGTAGGAAGTGACGAAGTTGATACAGTTGATTCTGGTGAAATACTGAAACCAGAGGCAGTACCAAAAACTGCTGCATATAAAACGTTCACAGAAGTATCCGAAGATTTAAAACAAAACGGTTTAGAGTCGTGCAGCTTAATATTTGGTAAGTTTTGAAAAGTTTACACGTAAGGGTAGACAACGAGGAAGTAATAATTCTTCCGACAAATCTAATGCGGGTGAGCAAGGGTAAGTAACACATTAAATGGGCGCAGTTAGCCATGAGTCAACCAATTAAATTTTAAAAATTTAAAAGTAATCTTACGAAATATGTACTGGCTTGATGCGCGAGAGTTAACCCATAAAATCTTTTCATTTTTCTTCGTCATCAACGTTATCCTCTTCCCCCTCGTCATCATCAAAGCTAACATCATCATCCTCTCGTTCTCTTCCTTGTTATTTTATTGTTCTTATCATAATGAATACCCGCACTATCATCACCATCATCCTCCTCATCATCGTCACCGTCGTCGTCGTCGTCGCCGTCGTCATCATCATCCAGTTACTTGTAAGATACGTTTTGTTTATTACCATTTTTTTTTATCATTTTCATTACTATTGGCACCTTCACCAAATCACTTTCACGCACACCATGTATTCTTCCTTATCCTTGAATACAAAGCCATATGGATGCAAAGAGATCATTACCTTCCACTTAGTGATTCTGCTCGATGTTCAAGGCTTGAGAATATAATAGTAAAAACTGAATCATAAGCTATCATTGTGATAAATGAATGGATTTCTCTTCCGAGAAAGAAAGCCTATCCTCTGCGATTATCAAATATTGTGTATGAAATATGAACATTTTGTTTTACATCTCTTGTAGGAATCGACTACACAATGAGCAATAAAAGCCAAGGACAGAAGACATTTGAAGGGCGAAATTTACACGCTATATCAGACAGTTTTCTTAACCCGTATCAAAGAGTAAGTATATACTGTCAATCACAGCCGTTTTCACGCAACTAGGGGATTGGGGTGGGTTCGATTTATCTTTCGATTAAATAATGACACTTCTAAGCACCGTCATTTAAGAAATATTCATATAGCAACAAGCCACAGTCAATCAGAGATCGCCGCCTTTCCAAATGAGAGAGAAGATGGCTGAAATCTAATAATGATGAAGACTGAAATGTAATAAAAGATTGTATCAAATTTTCGCACAAAGCAAAATACCTCACTATTTGTATGTTTGGTGGATTTCAAAGTTCTATTTTCATCTATTTGGCTACTTAAAGGTAACGATAGCAAATCCACAATATATGTTTTACATTGATTTATGCCCGGCAAATGATAACATCGTAAGCGACACCAAGTTTGAACAGTTGTCTCCATCTTGTAATGATTTACAATTTTTCCTTAGAAAAATAATAATTATAAGGGATTTAACTCTTCCGCCCCCTTATCCGCTTGACTGCATTTGGCGCTCACCGCATTCATTGTAAGTTTTTCGTCGCGGTGAGCGGTTGTCTAAATTGATTTCCCACCCACCCACCCACCCTCTCCTTTTTGTAAGTAAGTTTCTTCATTGTATAATTTATTATTGATGTTTGATGATTACATGCGTAATTTGATATTATTATGGATGTTCGATGTTAAGGTGCTTAATTTGATGTTATAATACTTAGTGGGTGCTATGGCTGCTTTTATTCTGTTTGTCAATGAATTTACTTAACCTGCAGCCTTTATTTCGGCCAAAATAAAATCATATGCATAACTTGTGTGTTTTCATTTTCCCGATATAATTATTCATTTTACATATTATATATATATATATTTTTCAGGTTATATGCATACTTGGGGAAACATTAGAACCTTTTGACGAAGATGGAATAATCCCCGTTTACGGATTTGGTGACTTTAAATGCAAAGATAAGAGTATTTTCGAGCTTAAACCAGAAGTAAGAAAATCTTTTTAATTCGATGTGCATACAACCAGCAGTTCTAACTGATCTGAAATATTGAATATAAACAAAAAAGATACATTTATTTAAATTCAACTAAATTAAAAGTTGATATAGAACTATTATGTATTTTCTCCAAAACAGCAATGGTGACTTGTCAGAATTTCGTAATTCAATATACACGTAAAAAAGGAAGTGAGAAGTTTGAAATGTGCAGCATAGTGTGACGTGTTAAGTATGAGATCTTTAACCGGAATTTCGTAATTTTCCATTCGATATGCCATGTAAGTGCAGTTCAGCAGTTCAATTCGAAATTTAAGTTGATTCAAATATTTTCCACCTACAATGTTTTATGCGACACATGCATTAGCTAACTGTCAGCCATACATAAGAAACAAAACTGTCATGCGAAAAGAAACGAAGCAAACAAACTTACCGAAACGAATCGTTGACTGATTATAAGCCGCCGTATGCATACCATCGTTTGGGATGGGTTAACATTGTACTCTTTACCGGTGCAAATATCGAATTGCGCACAACCGGGGGTTAGGCGACATGGCTACTTATATGCATTTCTATCACTGCCATAGAACAAACTAAAACAAACCTAACCTGAAATATTTTCATATTTGTCGTGTTCAGTGGCTTTCTAAGTTCCTTTTTCATCTTTTTTTTGTTTGCCTACAGGGCAAGTGTGAGGGATTCAGTGATGTATTGGATGTCTATAACGAAGTGACTCCAACAATAAAGCTTGGTGGACCAACCAATTTTGCACCTCTAATATACAAGGCCATTGAGATCGTTAAAGAGACCAATGAGGTATAAAGGTTTCCTATCAGAAAATTACATTTTACCAATTGTTTGTCGTGATTAATATACATGTAGTGTATTCTCATTCTGTATTTGCTTAACTGTTTATTTTATCGTGTCTCAATTGAGACGCCGTGATCAGGCTTTTGCGATTTTTTATCCCGTGAAAGTGAAATAAATTCGGGCTTGATTGTCGACAGGGGGTTGGCAGTCAACATTAGGGATACAGTGTGCATATCTTGCCTTTGTCTGATACCTATTCTTTTATTCGGTTTGTAATTCAAAGTTCAAAGTTTTTTAACGGTTACCACTCCTTACTTTAACACTTACCATTTCCATCTCCCATGTCAGGCAAAAGCTATATATTTAATAATATGTTGGTTTTGTAACGGCTTTTACGGCTCCAGCGAAATATTAATGTTGAAAACGCGTGAGGACTTGAACACTAATTTATTCTAGTGAAAACAATGAAAACTGAAAGCGTAGATAAATGTCTCCCCAACTAACTGATTCTTTCATCCTAAATATATGCAGTGTGAAAACGCACTGAAAGTTTGGTTTAAGGTCAAACGAATACAAAGACTATTTAACAATCTTTTAGCTAGAAACAAAATGATGTGAACAAAAATGGACATTTGATTGGAATCATTGAAACCAAGTGTGCAATATATTCTTTTACATCGTATCCCTTTAATCATTTCCCCATTTTTCGTTATTTTAGTACCATATTCTGGTCATAGTTGCCGACGGGCAAGTTTCCACGGAGAAGCCGACTAGAACCGCATTGGTTGAAGCCTCGCATTATCCTCTATCTATCATCGTTGTCGGTGTGGGAGATGGTCCCTGGGGATCCATGAAGACTTTTGACGACGGTTTAACCGAGAGACTATTTGATAACTTTCAGTTTGTTGACTTTCATGAAGTGATGAAAGATGCTGAAAATCCAGAAGCTGCGTTTGCTCTGAATGCTTTGATGGAAATACCAGAACAATATAGATACCTTAAACAAAAAGGCCTCGTGAAGTAGTAATGCTATTTAAGATATTTATTTTTGCAATTAATTCATTACGATTTGACAATATTTGGAACTATTCGAAACAATAGATGCTTAATGTTATGCATGCATTGTAAAGGAAATACTAGAATGGAGCGTCTATAGAAGGGAATGCAGAGTGTACATATTACCCAGTCTTATTGATGGCAGCACTTTATCTCGGTATATTGCTCCATGAATGTTGATGTTTTTCATAGACTTGTGTGGTTCACAGTAACCGTGTTGAAACAAAACGTCATGCCAGTCACGTGACTCATTACGTATTATCTTAGTTTCCATTTGATTAGTTTTTTTTATCAAATCTTCAAAGAATAGTTTACTTGGAGTGTTTATACATGATTATATCAGATATACGTAGCACTACTCAAAAGTTAATGAAGACTGATAATTCAGTAATGCGAGAGTCACGTAAATTTTTAGATGAATATGCGAACAATTAAACAGAACGTTTAAATTATATTGTCGAATGGCACATGGAGATTCCGCAGAAATAGCATACGGCGTTGTGGTAGAAGTGATTAAAATTGCACGTTTTTCAACGGATTGTTTTTGAATAGTGATCTTTATGGTGTTATGGAAGTCGTCATTGCACTGTCATCGATAAAAAAGTATCATTCTATCACGGCAAAAGTGTTGTTCAATAAAACTTCGCCCAATTAAATGTTATTAATATCTAATGTATCTTTATTTTACACGCGCTAAGAAAAGTAATAACAGTTTAGAAAAACAACTAGGCCTAAAGTTTATCTACACTTCTATTTTTCTATTTACATCTAAACACAAAAACTAAGAAGCACAAAAACAACATTTTTTAAATGAATACATTTATAACATTTATTTGGACCGCATTTTGCCGTAAGAGAGATTTTTCTTTTTTTCTTTTTTTTATCCATAAGAGTGCAATGACGAAGGTGCAGTACCTTTACAAATTGTTACTCCTTTTTATTGTGATATATTACAATGTGTACTTTGTAACGTGTGCTTTTCTAAAGTGAACCAGAAAATAAATACATGTTAATTAATCTTGATTTCTAAGAATATGCAACCCATAATCTTTTCTAAAAGCCTTGCCTGGATTGAGTTTTTTAATAAAAACATTAAAGTAAATCAATTTATTCAAGTTTGCTATTATTTCCATTTCATAAATGTATACTACTTTAGTAAAGAGTTTAGAAATATCAAGATGGAATTACAATAAACAGATACTGTCGTCATAGGGGTTCGAGTCCCAGTTTGAACCTGTATTTTCATCTATATTTTCGAAAAAGATAACATATCACTTTCAGACGTTTTAAAGAGATCAACAAAAGGGTGCCAAATTACTTCTAATAGAAAGAAATACTTTTTTGTTTGTTTATATATTACATCCATGTGTGGATATTAATCAAGCATATCACTACAGACGCCAAAGACGGTTAGCCTGAATAATACACAAAACTTTACTCCCAAAGATATTGAATCCAACGATATTAACCTGTACCGAAATATTGAAACAAGTATATTCTATGCGAGTTCTCTATAGGATTGGGCAATGTAGCCGCCGGTCTGAACCTGGCACCAAAAGGCCTGCCGTGACACCATATACGCGATGAAAAAGGAACGTTAGGACATTCATAAACAAACCATGAAGTATAAATATTATAAGAACCGACCAAAGCTGATTCCATACAGACTATATATTTTTTTAATGAGTCTAATAGACTTATTTCTGGTTAAATAAGAGGAAGTCTTTTGGAATCAAATGAAAATTTTAAGTGGACAAAGAGAACGACAGAAAACGTCTTAATGTGTTTAAAACGTTATTTAAAACGTTATAGTTGTTTCATAGACCTCGATTAATTATTGCCAATTGTGTTAAAAAAACAATCCGAGTTACTAAAATCAAATGATGTTGATATAAAAATTATCTAGTGATTCTTCATAAACAAGAGTGGAAAAGATATTTGCTTTGGATTCTATATTTTGTTGTCTGGGTAGTATGTGCAGTAACATTATCTTTATTACAGGGAGTAGTCAGTGCACTGACATTTAAATTTTATTGGAAAAAAACAAGAGAAAATAAAACTTGTATCGTTTATAATTCAATAGAGCATTTTTACAGATGGTTCTTATGATAATTATACTTCATGGACTTGGCAAGACCTATAAGAGTCGCTATCTTTCTTACTGGAAAGATTTATGTTAGATTCGGTACATCTATATATTAAAAAGAAATGGGCATCCCAATGGTTACTAATTGTGAATCCCTTGTTACTCAAGGTTATTTCTTTATACCGAACATCAAGATGACATTAATGCATCCTTTTATAAAACCACGAGGTACATTGACGATTTATAAAATATAATTAATTATCATTTCCCATCACAAGTTGATAAAAATTATCCTTATGAATTACAGCTTAATAAAGCGAACACTTCAGAGAAGCAAGCAAACTTTCTTGATCTAAAACTTTCCACCGAAAATGGATACGTTACTACTAAACTTTATCATAAAAATGATTTTTATTCAAATATATAGTAAATTTTCCGTTTTAATAAGGCGATGGTCTTCTTACTACATCTTACGGGGTCTATATTTCATAGCTTGTTCGCTTTTCTAGAGCTTGTAATGATGTTAAAGATTTCAGTTAACGTAATTTTTGCACAAAAAACTTTTAAAACAGGGTTATCGGTATCACAAATTAAGGAAAACCTTTTGAAGCTTTTATCGCTTATACCCAGATGTAATTCAAATTCAGATTTAATTGATACATTTATTTTAAAAAAGTGAAATATGCATATCAGGAATCGCCACAGTCACAAAACACAGCCGCCTCACCACGCAGCGAAAAAGAAGAAACGAAAAGAGAGCATGTTTCTTATAAGTATGTCAAATTCAAATAAGATGCCACAAATAATTAACGTCAAATAGAACCCTTAGGGTTACCGCCTTGGAACGGTCAGTGGCAAAGCAAATTGCCACTGGGGGTTTAAACCAGGTTCTATGGTGCACCAACCTCACACTTGCCCCAACATGTTCTCATATCACAAAAGAAGAACACAAGTTGTCTTGCTGAAACAACTCCAACCCAAAAAATTTCGAATTCGTAAAATCATCTGTAATTTTTAAAGAAAGGTTACCAATATGATATTCTAAAGCGCTCTGCATGCCTGGTGATTAACCCATCTACATTGATCATAATATTTACCTCTTTAGTTGCACGACGGTGGCAGGGGTTTAAGATTTTAAAAAAGGTTTATAGGGAAATCTAGTAAAAGAACCTAGAAGCTCGAAATGTTTCTTTTATCACTGCCATTGTGTTCTTGCTGAATTGACTCCAGGGGCTGTGGTCTGGGTAAGGTTATTGAGTATCCGCCCCTTTGCTTTGCTATCTTATATTTCATAGGTTTGTATGGTTTTGCTTGCAACATTATCGAGTGAATGAGTGGATTGGAGTTTTTTCACCAAGACAACTTGTACTTGTTTGTTCATATGAGAACCCTTTGGGGCCAGTGTCAGGTTGGTTGCGCACCCTAGAGCCTGGTTTAAACCCCCAGTTAGAAATAGTTTGCCACTGACCGTTCCAATGCGGTAACACCAATAGTTCTCTTTATCGTTAATTGTTTGTGGTGTCTAATTTAAAATTAATTCTCTTATAAACTCATATTCTCTTTTTCTTTTTACGTTTTGGCCGCTTAGGGAGGCTTTTTGTCTGGTTATGGTAATTCTTGATATGCATTTAATCCATTTACCAAACATATTCTCTTTACCTGTGGCTATGTGGTGAGACTGTGTTTTCTGAGTTTAGATGTTCCTGATATGTGCATTTCACTTTTTGTTAAACAGCTCCAATCTATGCTCCTATTCGATAAAGTTGCATACAAAGGCAGACAAGCATGAAAAGCTTAAAGCACTATCAAGCGAAATGGGTTGATACTCGGTAACTTTACTGAGCCCGGCGCCCAAGAACATAGAAGCCAATAAGACGTTTCAGATTTGAGACAGGTCTCAAACCTTAGTTTTATGAGGCCCTAATCACCTAGAGTAAACTAAGCAAGAATACGTAGACAGAAACAAATGAAAAGGTTTGCATACATGTAATTTGTAAATATTATCTCTGTCGTAAAAGTTTATATCGTAATAAATCTTATCTAACAGCGTTTACATCCCTCAGAATACAAAATATATTATCACGATTTACCTTATCACTTTTACACAGGTTTAAATGGCACTTCAATTGAGTTAAACTTTTGTCATATACGGGATAACATTCACGGATTACATCTAACATATAGCTATCCACAGTATTAACTGTTTACCTTACATCATGGAAGAAAATTCAGCAACAGTCAGAGAAGAAAAACATTTAGACAAAGTTTGTGACGAGATCAGAAAACAGGGACTTGAAAAATGCAATTTGATATTTGGTATGTTTTGGAAAACTCATAGAATATAATACTTTAAATAGTCTTATAGTAAACTATTTTTATGTTGATGGATAAAATTACCTAAGTATAAATATACCGGGTCATCTATTTAAAACTGTTAAATGAAACTGAAAGTGTAATAACTTTGATTTGGAATGTAAGTTAAAACACAAAGATTACACACATTGTAAAAATTAATATTTGTGCTAATTTTATGATTTTTACATCGTTTCAGGAATTGACTACACAATAAGTAATTACAGTCAGGGACAGGAAACATTTGACCATAAAAATTTACACGCAATAATAGAAGGCCACCTTAATCCTTACCAAAGAGTAAGTAAAGGTTTTCCATTTAAATGTTTTAAACAGATCAAATAAAACTTGTTTACGTAATCACAGTTATACATCAACAAAACAAATTTGCGATTTTTTTCTTTTTGGACCGAGAAACAATAACATATATCACTTCTTTCGACGAATTAAGTTTCTTAACAAATATTAAAATTAAAGAATTTATATTTTTAGGAAAAATAAGATATAACGTTAGTGGTGACTCAGTATAGTGTATGTGGATATAAAAAAATCTTTTGCAGGGAACATTTCTGAAATATCATTGCAAACCTGAACATTGTGGATATACGTTGTGTTGAATAATATGCTTGACATTCTGCGTTATAAATGGCACTGCCCCTTCTGGGAAGCGAACACGTACGGCGACAGGGCCTAACCATTGTGTTAATAATACATCCCGTTAAGCATGAGCAAATTTTCATAATACCGAGCCATGATAACGTATCAAACAAATCTTTGTAAATACTTGGTGGCTATGCTTTCTTTCCTAACCAGTTTTGGGAGGTTTCGTTTTCCTTCCAAAGCAGTTTTTGGAGGCTATGTTTTCTTTAACTGGCCGTTTCTGCTATATATATTTTCTGTTGTCTTTCGCCAGGTAATCTGTATTCTTGGAGAAACGCTGGAAGCTTTACGTGATGATGGAATCATTCCAGTCTATGGGTTTGGTGACATTGACAGTAAAGATCAAACTGTTTTTGATCTCAGTCCAGCGGTAAGCACAGTATCCAGTCTTAATTTCAAGCTAGAACGTTCCATTTTTATACTTTAAATTTACATTGTAATCAAAAGATTTCGTGTGATTTTATGATGACTTGTTCAACTTTCTTATCATGATTGTTGTAAAAATAATAATTTTATGTCGAGCAATTCATTACTAAATTTGAAGGATGGCAACGAGTAATCGAGTAGCCAAGTACTCGATTGATCGCCCGAGTAACGAGTTCTAAATCTTCTACTCAAGTTCTCGGATAAAAGTAAATTTTCAAATAAAAATGTAAGTCATTTTTGTTTGAGATTCGTCTGATAGCTATATGTTTAAGAATTGGAAAGGATAAGGCACAATTTGCGACACATTTAGTCACCATAGGGGTCGCAATTAACGCTTTGAAATTGTTGTGAGATTTTAAAAGACAAATTAGAGTCCCAGTTTGCACTTGTCACTTATGCCAATTAGCAATGTTAGATAGCGGATATCTTTTGTTTTAAGCTGGTCCCAATGTTATAAAACTGAGAATGGACCCAGTATCAAATCTCAAGCATCTGATTGGCTGAAAAGGCGACCACTCGCCATTTCAGCCAATCAGATGCTTGAGATTTGAGACTTGTTTCCAATCTCAGTTTATAACCTTGGGTACTTATGTTTGTTTCAGAGAAATTGTGACTGTTTTAGTGATGTACTTGATGCTTACAACGAAGTTACACCAGGTGTTAAATTGTGGACACCAACTAACTTTGCTCCTATAATAAATAAAGCAGTTGAGATAGTTAAAGAGACGAATAAGGTACAGTCACGTTATTCAGTATTATAATCGTAAATACTAGTACACTCAACCAACATGTGGGTGATTATGTTCGATTCGGTTCTGAGTTTTGATTGGGATGCGCGATACAGCAGATGTGTGATGTGTGTTGATCTTTGTTTACATTTTACATTATCAATAATTGTGAAAAGTTTTATTTATTCTTTTAGCTGTTTTTATGTTCCCGGTAATACAACTGATCGAGCAATGAAACAAATTTATGTGTTGTATTAGATAGTATCGTTAAAATACATGCTTGTATCCTTTATTCATGTTCGTTACACATTGCTACAACAGACTACACTTCAAAATGATTCTTTCCACACTGCATGCTGATGAAAGAACATATGTCCAGACATAGATAAATTAATAAATTAGGGGTCAACTTAATTCTCAAATATATATTTGTTCATGTAAGAGTAAAATCTTAATTTTTTCAAATTAAAGTTTAAATAGGTGAACTATTTATATCAGGGATAGCCACACCCAGAAAACAGCCTCCACATGTGGCCAAAAAGGATGGGTTCCCGCCTTGGAACAGTCAGAGGCAAAACCATTTTTTGCCACCGAGGTTTAAACCAGGTTCTAGGGTGCATCAACCTCACACTTGCCCTACATAATCACAAACGAACAAACAAGTACAAGTTGTTTTGGTTGATTAGCTCCAATTCATCCATTTAACCTAGTTCGAGTTATGATTGGGTAAAATAATTTTAAAAATTTTAGATATACCCGGTAATTGTTTTGACTACAACTTTAGTTAAGTAACGCAGATTGTGTGTAACCGTTTATTATTTAGTTGAGTTAAGATGTGTTTTTTTTCCAATTCAGTACCACATTTTGATTATTGCAACTGACGGGGTGGTGCCTACAGAGTATCATACAAAGAGCGCTTTGGTAAATGCCTCTCGCTACCCTCTGTCTATTATTGTTGTTGGTGTTGGAGACGGGCCGTGGGATACCATGCAAACCTTTGACAATAGTTTGGAAGAAAGATTGTTCGACAATTGTCATTTTGTTGACTTTCATAAAGTTATGAACGATGCTGAAAATCCAGAAGCTGCCTTTGCTTTGGAAGCTTTAAGGGAAATTCCTGAGCAGTACAGATATATCAAGGGAAACGGGATGCTGTCATAGAAGACAAAAATATTTATAATGGCAGTGCGTTTTACTTTTCAAAGAGTCAACATTAAATTTTGAATCCTTTTGTTCTTTTTTATGAAATACAAAACAAGATTTTACAAATAAGGCCTAATAATACTAAAACATTTAAACAGTTATTTCACATATTTTTCTGACGGTTGTTCATGATAATAATATGGATTTTTGTAATGTTTTTTTCTCACTCAGAACAATTTCTATACATTTCTTAACGAACTGAAAGCTTTAAATATTAAAGAGATTGCATAGCATAATTGGATACATCTTAACTAACATTTGCGGTATAAGACACAATGTTACTTATCGGATCGAGCTAGCCATGTGATCAACATTAGATAGTCCATCAAACGGCACATTATGATAGACAATCATATATATATATGTTTCATTTTAGTCCTTGACGTTGGCAGAATATTGTAACGCAGCTTTTTGAACGTGCATCTTTCGTTTGTCGCTGACAGATTTACTGAACCTTTTTGAGATCAAAGCATCATTTTTTTCAGATTAAATTTGGCTCGTTTATATGAAACCACAGCTTCGCGCACTTGCTCAAGCTCTTGATTGAAATATTGATGTGTTTTTTCTTCCTGTAATCGCGTTCTTGCTTGCTGATTTGATGCCAGAGGCTCTGGTACGATGATCGAGTACCCGCCTTTCTGCTTGACAAGCTTCTCATGTTTTATATGTTTGTTTTATATATGTTTGTGTGCTTTTGTACGCAAGATTGTCGATTTGATGGATGCGTTGGAACTAAATCACCGAGACAATTTTACATGTTTATATGAAAAACTGATGGGGCAAGTGTTTGGTACCTTAGATCCTGGTTTAAACCCCAAGTGGCTTAATTGTTTTGCCACTGCCCGTTCCAAGGTGGTCCCCCCTCTGGATCTCTTTTCGTTAATTGTTTGTGGTGTCGCATTTGAAACTGATAATTCGATAAACCCGTGCTTTTTTGTTCTATCTACTTTTGGCTGCGAAGGTAGGCTTGGCTGAGTGTGGCTATTCCTGATAAGCATGAGTCACTTTTTGTCATATAATTATAAAAGAACTTAACTAATTAAATATAAACTTAAATGGAGCTTAAACATATAAACGAACTGTACGCTATTATAATTGGTTTCTTATGAATTCAATTGTTTGTCTATTTTAAGGTTTAAAGCGATTGAAACATGTCAATGGCTGTTATAACACTACGTAAATAAAGTGGCGTGCGTATTCATTAATTTCAATTCTTAAAAAGTCTTACTTATAAATAACTGTGCATCCAAAAATTTATTCTTAATATACAGAATACAATACAAATAAAATTATCGAATCATTTACAAATTTTTATTCCTAATCGACGGTATCTATCAATTGAATAACGATAGTTAAAGGAAGTAAAAATCTAATGTGAATTGTAGTTTGTGGTTAAAATATCAAATACACTTGTACAATTCTTTCAGTGATCTGTGCGGTTGAAAACTTATTTCTTCGGCCTTTGCAATGCGCAGACATTTTAGATGTGTATCTGAATTAGGTATTGAAGCACACAAACACATCTTCATTTAAACGTTTCTTAAAATGATTCGCAGAGACTCGGGCTATGTATTTGTTGACAGTTTGCGTAGAAGTTGTGATACTGAAGATGAACACACGGATATCGATTTTGAGGGTCAGTCAACGAACGGTTTGCGGGAAAGTGATGAAGAAACCATTCAGATGAAAACTCTGCCGTTGACAGGCGGAAGTGATGAGGAAATTGGTCAACACAAAAATGAAAAATCATTCGCGGACAAATCAAAAATTGATTTTTACGAAGTAGGAAATAAGGCGCCCGCTGGCAGATTGTACGGGAGACATTCTGAAATAAATCAAGACAAAAATGCAACTATTTCGGATGGATCACCGAGAACAGTGAAGAGGCTGCAACGTATCAAAACAGGTGTCGACCAAAGGCGCAAAAGTGATTGTGTGATATCTCTAACGAAAAGAATGACATTGGTAGAAGGAAGGCGTCGAAGTGCTGATGCCAGAACTCAAACGGAAACTGGGAAATTTATGGAATTACGTGATGATGACACGGAGCATACGGACTTAAATACATCAGAAAGGAACAGAGAATATCATGAAAATGTCATTCTTGACAACTATAAAACATTAGAAGAAGTCAGTCAAGCAATTTCACAACAAGGATTAGAAAAATGCAGTTTGATATTCGGTTGGTATATATTTAAAAAAAAATATTTTTCTATGAATAAAATCCGAGTAACTTATCCTCCATGCGCCTGAAATGTACTATAAGCTTACATGTGTACTTAAATAATTATGTTCTTTGATATTTCTTGTATACGTTTTAATTCATTCGTTCGTTTTCTTGCCTCTACTAGGGGTAAGTAGAGTGTTGCTTTTCAATGTACCTTATATAAGCAGAATGTATGTGTGATTATAACAAAATGTTAGTTTCAAACGTTAGCCATAAAAAGTATTTTTCAAAATTAAAAGATAATACAATGATTTTCCTTAACATGAAGATTGTCGATAAAATCTATCTCGGAAATCAAGCACACGAACAAATCTTGAAATGCGTATTTAATCATTTAAAAACTTTTCTTTTTTGAGCTGACACTGGTTGGTTTCGCAGAAAATTGAAATCCCTTGGATATCATCGACTTTTAAAGCGGTCTTATAATATAAGATTATATATATTATATAGTTGACTCACATTGACTGGGTTTGAACATGTTTTCGATGTACATGTAATTATATCACTGAAACGAAGTATTGTTCGTAGTTTCAGGTTATATTTAACTAAACAACAGCTGTTAAGTAAGCAGCGTTTATGAATACATTGGGAGAATTGAAAAACAACGTCTGTTCAGTTTATCTTGAAAACTAATATTTAACAAATACTGTCGCAATTGTTTTATTTAGATTGGCGACAAAAAATATAATTTTAAAAAATGCATTTAATAGTGGCGATTTTTAAATTGTTTTTTTTAGATATGTTTAAAAAGTGAAATATGCATATCAGAATCGCCACACGCCTCCCCACGCAGCGAAAGAAGACGAGAGGTAAAGAGATCATGTTGTTATAAGTATGTCAATTCAAATAAGACGCCATAAACAATTAACGACATAGAGAACCTTTGGGGTTACACCTTGGAAGGTCAGTGGCAAAACAAATTGCCACTGGAGGTTTAAAACAGGTTCTAGGGTGCACCAACCTCACACTTGCCACAACAGGTTCTCATATCAACAAACAAGTACAAGTTGTTTTGGTGAAATAACCCCAACTCACCCATCAGCTTAACAATGTTGCATGCAAAAGCACACAAACATATAAAACATAAGCAAATATTTTCAGTAAAAAATGGGTGACTTTTGAAGATGATGTTATAACCCTTTCTTTATTTAATGTCACGATTGCAATTTCAACATTTTGTTTTGCTCGGCTGATACCTTTTATCGTTTATAATTGAATTGTTAGCAGGATGTGAACATAGAAAAAACACGTCCTTAACCCTCCACAACAGTATCTGGTTCGTAAAACAGCAATCGTCATTAGGTAATTTATAACTTCACTGTATTTCAGGATTGAGAAAAATTAACTGTCACAACGTTTTATTATATCGTCATTTTGCAATATATAATTACAATAAAGTTTTGGGGCTTCATGATAAAGGACTGCTATATGAACTATAATTTTAAATCTAATGCATTGATTTGGAATATCGCTTTATTGACAATTCACATATTAATTTGAAATCATGCGAATAACAAATTAAAAATTTGCATAATATTCCGTTTGATTATGAAAATAATAATAATAATTTAAAAGCGTTTATATAACAAGTGGGTGAAAGGTGATATAGGCATTTAATGAAAATTAAGTTTTAGAAAAGATGGTTAAGCTTACTAATCTATCTGATCAATCTTGTGACTTTCAAAAATCGTGTATAGTGATTAAATGGTTTAATACATTTTACAGTTTTGAATCACTTTATTTCTTAAATAAAGTCACGGTATAAAGTGGTCGGAAAAACATATATGTGTCAACTGAACGAGTATTTTACCAAATGATTTATATTGACTGGCGGAGTTTTTAAAGACTTTAGCAGAAAGCGTAATAAGAAACTGAGTAATAATTAAACAGACCGCCAGAGACAATGTAATTAAAGTATGCGTACATGTGTTTACTGTAATGGCATCCGCATTTTATCCCCCGCCGCGTATTTTTCAACCGCTAGAAGGAATTCCATGAAACTTTTCTCAAATATTCTCCCCCATCAAGACGACGTGCAAAACCCATGTTCCAACCTGGCTGGCTCAAGGTCAAGGTCACCAGTGGTGTTTGAAGATTTGAACCATGTATTTCGTGTCCGGTTCATATCAACTGAACCCCTAGAAGGAATTTCATGAAACTTAAGTCAAATGTTCTCCCCATCAAGACGACGTGCAAAACCTAGTTTCCAACCTTCATGTTTGATTCATATCTTCTGAATCCCTAGAAGGAATTTCATGAAACTTTAGTCAAATGCTCAACCCATGAAGACAATGTGCAGTACCCATGTTCCCACCTGGATAGCTTAAGTTCAAGGTCACCAGTTTGAAAATTTGAACTATGTATTTTGTGTCTGGTTCAGATCTTTTGAACCCCTAGAATGAATATCATGAAACTTTTATCAAATGTTCAGCTTATCAAGATGATGTGCAGAACCCATGTTCCAACATGGCTGGCTCAAGGTCAAGGTCATTGAAGATTTGAACTATGTATTTTGATTCCGGTTCATATCCTCTGAACCCCTGCAATGAATTTTATCAAACTTTAGTCAAATGTTCATTCCACCAAGATGATGTGCAGAACCCATGTTCCAACCTGGCCGGATGAAGGTCAAGGTCACTAGTTGTCTTTGAAGGTTCATATTTAACCATGTCTCATATTTGCTTCATAACTTCCAAACTGCTGGAGATATATTTGTTAATTTGCAATTAAGCATCCATAACCTTTCCAACATTCCTGCATGCGGCGGGGGATAATTATTGCTGTCGTTCCGACTGCCTTGTAATTCTAAATATTCTTTGGCAGAAAACCTTTAAAATTGTCTTTGATTGAATTCTCATTATTCCATTTATAAATAGAGGCCAGTGTGATTTTCGATCAGACTGACAAAGAAAATGTTCTAGATTTACAGTGGTCATATATGTAAAGAGTTCCTTGACAGACTTATTAACCGAAATGTGTTTATTTTCAGGTATCGACTACACAATAAGTAACATGCGTCAGGGACAGAAAACATTCAAAGGCCGAAATTTACACCATCTGTCAAGCCGCTATCTGAATCCTTATCAAAGGGTATGATATGGAACGTAATACCCGTTATGCTTCTTAAAGAATACGTAAATGAACTCAAGTTACATTATTAATACGTTTGCATAGATCAAAACTAGTGGTTTCTTTAGTATTGACAACTTGTCCTGTGTTTTTGTGTTGTTGTTATTTTTTAAGAACATCATAATCAGATACCGGTACAACCTTCACAAATATTTGTGTAGTAATTACGAAAATGTTTTCGAAGAATTTATTATAAAACTTTTTTCAGCAGCATTTGACGATTTAGGAATAATAGGTTTTGTTTTTCTGGCATAGTATGATCATAGGTTTTACCTAACTAACAACGGCCGATAGCATTCATGTAGCTGGGCGCTGTGGCAATGGAGGTTCTATGTTGATTCGCGGTCTGAGGTTTTATAATTAACAAAACAATCCAGTTTAATAAATGACTAAAACTTTTGATCTTTAAGAATACATGTAAGAACAGACACTTCTTGTTTTTCTTTTAAAATTGGCGTTCTAATAGTTTGTTTTATCTGTATTGTTTTCCTAATGGAAAACAATGAAGCAATCTTCCTTAATTTTCTACATCACACAATTTTGTGCATACTATTTTGTATTATGTTCTCGCCTTAGGTAATATGCATTCTCGGAGAAACATTAGAACCTCTTGACAAAGACCGGATTATTCCGGTTTACGGATTTGGTGACTTCGTTTGTTCCGACAGAAGTGTTTTCGAGCTGAGACCCGGGGTAAGTACATGTATATAATCTATAAGCTATTTTCTGGACGAATGATGGGTCATAATATATTATTACTATGTAACTATTACTTGATTATCTTTACTATAGTACAATTAGGCCGGCTGAAGGGGAATTTAGGCCCTGCTTTTAATAGAGGTTTATAGCGAATGCTGAGAACCATGTGGCCCGGCTTTATATATATTAGATCGTTGAGTAATGAACGGGAACCATGTTGTTGTACGTTAAGTTCAAGGTCAAGCTATTTATAATTGAGTATATGTATATATAAATTATATAAATAGATCGATGAGTCGGTGTTTTCTTTTAATTGTGCGAATTGAAAGTTTATTGTTGTAAGCAGTTACAGAAAGAGTGTACATGTAGTAAGAGACATTGTTCAGATAGTTATTCTTGGATGATATTGAAGTTTGTGTTCTGTTTACGAATATTGGCAATCCTATGACTTGATTTTTGGCGCGTGAATGTGACCTATATATGATGGTTCTTTGTTTACAAATGTTTCTGAAGTTGAAATTGATGGTTCTAGTTGGTTTCTTTTTAACAAGAAGGCGATTTCGTGCCTATAGGTAAATAATGATTGTATAACCATTTTTGTAGGTCTTTTTCTGTTGTTCTGAATAATTGTGACTCATCCCCCATCCCATCCCATGCCCCAGCCCCCCCCCCCCCCCCCCCCCCCCCCCTTGGTTTACGGGATCAAGATTCTGAATATAGAAAGTTAGTATAGATTTTTCATCCTGAAAGTACCAAAGGAATTGCCATGTACGTGGTAGGACAATTTTGAAAGATACTCTTGAATTTAAATAGAGCAAATTCATTGTAATGTGGTTAGTGCTATGATAATCAGATAATGTTTAACTTCAAGGTAACTCCTTCATGAAAATTAAATATTGGCGTAACTGTCCACAACGTGCAAGGTCTAACATTATCTTCAGCTGCTGTTGATATCGGGAAAATGATATAACAAGACGGAATGGCTTACATAGCTCTCAGTAGAGTATCTACTTACGACAATCTACAATGACAATAATTAAAAATCAGTTACATTTATGAAATTTTGAGTGCGCTTAACGATCCACTACACTCCTCCTTGTTCGACCATCGATTTAAAAAGAAAAGTATCAAAGTAAACAAAAGTAACATTCATTTGTACAAAAATGTTGCAAAGAGGAGTGTAGTAAATCCTTAAATGTGAGTAATTATTTTGTATCCTAAATTGAATACATATCAACACATATTGTTCTGTAAATTCTTCATCATAATTCATGTTACTACAGCAACTATCTCTTCCACTATTTTCTAGCTAGTTTTCATTATATTTAAAAGGAACATTTTTTAATTCGTTTGTTTTCAAATCATTCACTACATTTACTGCAAACTTGTTAATATTCAGCAAACAAATTTCATCATAAATCCCATTCCATACCAATTCCGGTATACTTCATTTCAAACTGCACTCCTTGTATACAACGCGTTCCACAACTACATGTAATATATAAGCACATCCTTCAACGTTCAATACCCTTTGCCAATAAAAGACAACAATATAGTAGCACTTTAAAATTCTTTCTTTGTTCAAAAACAATCCATCACCTGCATGAACTCTTACACCCAACATCTAACTTCTTTTAAATGTCGTCCACATATAACATATCGGTGTTATACTTTTCTTGTAATTGTTAGCGTGTTCCAGAAAATTTCAGGTTTATCGATTTGATGAGAACTTTTGAATATCTGAACTTCGTGAAAATAGCGAAATAAACTGAATTTTTAATCATCGACATGACACTTGCTTAATACGTATTGGCTTTTACCTAATTCAATGCTCCAATATAACACGCTTCCCGACCACCCCCCACGATATGACGATGGAAACTACATTTAAAGTATTATTAAAGTAGCTAAAATCATTTCTCACAATTTAAAAATCATTCTTTAAAATATATAACTGTACAGTATTGAAAGTTGAATTTAAACTTTGGAATGTAACACTTAAATATGTCATAACTTGAAACGTTTCTATTTTTAACTTGATAGCCTATTACATAACAGATTTCACAGGCATAAATTTATATACATCTATTGATATATATATATAGTTATGGTTTATATGCGTTGCCGGAAAATTTCTCTATTGAGAACTTGGATGGCACGTTTATAACCATGTACAGCACTCTTGGCTAGGCGATGTCGCCGTGTCTGGTGCTTAGATCTATTCCTTTATGTCTGAAGGTTTGTTCGTTGGTTACTTATCTCAACCATATGTATCTTACTTCCACGAACATGAATCCTTTCGGGGATCCCTTAATTAGAAAGTTAGCTGTTTGAATTGAATTATCTCCCCTTAACTTACTATATATATCTTCAATTCAGTGTATCGAAAGATCCAGCTGACTTTCATTGTGTGTGTCTCTGTCTATAGCACTAGTGTGCATAAAAACTCCAAAAATAAAAAGGAGGAAGCACGATACTAATAGATGTGTATATGTAATTGTCCTACATGTTTGTATATGTATAAAAATAAGTGTATGTAAATGTCTAGGCAGTCAGAGGGTCATTTGTGGATAGTTATGGTTTATATGCGTTGCCGGAAAATTTCTCTATTGAGAACTTGGATGGCACGTTTATAACCATGTACAGCACTCTTGGCTAGGCGATGTCGCCGTGTCTGGTGCTTAGATCTGTTCCTTTATGTCTGAAGGTTTAACCGTTCGTTGGTTACTTATCTCAACCATATGTATCTTACTTCCACGAACATGAATCCTTTCGGGGATCCCTTAATTAGAAAGTTAGCTGTTTGAATTGAATTATCTCCCCTTAACTTAATATATATATCTTCAATTCAGTGTATCGAAAGATCCAGCTGACTTTCATTGTGTGTGTCTCTGTCTATAGCACTAGTGTGCATAAAAACTCCAAAAATAAAAAGGAGGAAGCACGATGCTAATAGATGTGTATATGTAATTGTCCTACATGTTTGTATATGTATAAAAATAAGTGTATGTAAATGTCTAGGCAGTCAGAGGGTCATTTGTGGATAGTTATGGTTTATATGCGTTGCCGGAAAATTTCTCTATTGAGAACTTGGATGGCACGTTTATAACCATGTACAGCACTCTTGGCTAGGCGATGTCGCCGTGTCTGGTGCTTAGATCTGTTCCTTTATGTCTGAAGGTTTGTTCGTTGGTTACTTATCTCAACCATATGTATCTTACTTCCACGAACATGAATCCTTTCGGGGATCCCTTAATTAGAAAGTTAGCTGTTTGAATTGAATTATCTCCCCTTAACTTAATATATATATATCTTCAATTCAGTGTATCGAAAGATCCAGCTGACTTTCATTGTGTGTGTCTCTGTCTATAGCACTAGTGTGCATAAAAACTCCAAAAATAAAAAGGAGGAAGCACGATGCTAATAGATGTGTATATGTAATTGTCCTACATGTTTGTATATGTATAAAAATAAGTGTATGTAAATGTCTAGGCAGTCAGAGGGTCATTTGTGGATAGTTATGGTTTATATGCGTTGCCGGAAAATTTCTCTATTGAGAACTTGGATGGCACGTTTATAACCATGTACAGCACTCTTGGCTAGGCGATGTCGCCGTGTCTGGTGCTTAGATCTGTTCCTTTATGTCTGAAGGTTTGTTCGTTGGTTACTTATCTCAACCATATGTATCTTACTTCCACGAACATGAATCCTTTCGGGGATCCCTTAATTAGAAAGTTAGCTGTTTGAATTGAATTATCTCCCCTTAACTTAATATATATATCTTCAATTCAGTGTATCGAAAGATCCAGCTGACTTTCATTGTGTGTGTCTCTGTCTATAGCACTAGTGTGCATAAAAACTCCAAAAATAAAAAGGAGGAAGCACGATGCTAATAGATGTGTATATGTAATTGTCCTACATGTTTGTATATGTATAAAAATAAGTGTATGTAAATGTCTAGGCAGTCAGAGGGTCATTTGTGGATAGTTATGGTTTATATGCGTTGCCGGAAAATTTCTCTATTGAGAACTTGGATGGCACGTTTATAACCATGTACAGCACTCTTGGCTAGGCGATGTCGCCGTGTCTGGTGCTTAGATCTGTTCCTTTATGTCTGAAGGTTTGTTCGTTGGTTACTTATCTCAACCATATGTATCTTACTTCCACGAACATGAATCCTTTCAGGGATCCCTTAATTAGAAAGTTAGCTGTTTGAATTGAATTATCTCCCCTTAACTTAATATATATATCTTCAATTCAGTGTATCGAAAGATCCAGCTGACTTTCATTGTGTGTGTCTCTGTCTATAGCACTAGAGTGCATAAAAACTCCAAAAATAAAAAGGAGGAAGCACGATGCTAATAGATGTGTATATGTAATTGTCCTACATGTTTGTATATGTATAAAAATAAGTGTATGTAAATGTCTAGGCAGTCAGAGGGTCATTTGTGGATAGTTATGGTTTATATGCGTTGCCGGAAAATTTCTCTATTGAGAACTTGGATGGCACGTTTATAACCATGTACAGCACTCTTGGCTAGGCGATGTCGCCGTGTCTGGTGCTTAGATCTGTTCCTTTATGTCTGAAGGTTTGTTCGTTGGTTACTTATCTCAACCATATATATATATATATATATATATATATATATGGGTTTTATTACAGGGCAGTTGCGAAGGTTTTGTCGATGTGTTGAATGCTTACCGAATAGTTACTCCAACAGTTAAACTAGGCGGGCCAACAAACTTTGCTCCTATGATTTACAAAGCTATTGAGATTGTAAAAGAGAAGAATGAGGTAAAATCAAGTACACGTGAACTACATATGTATGTTAATTAAAAAGCATTTATAAGAGTTTGTATTGATGTAAGTTTTTCAACGTCCGTGATATAAGTAAAATAGAATCATTACAACTATTGCGAATTAATCATGACTAATAAAATGGTCTAAATTTTGTTTAACTGATGACACTAATTACATTTAATAATACTTATGTGAACTAATGCCATTTAAATTTATTGAACCTGTTTTTATAAAATCTATATATCCACATGTAAATAAATGTACAGTACAGTATGAAAGTAATCGCAGCTAACTTTAAAATCCTACTTCTCGCGCATGTAATGGAGATAGGAATATAAAGACTTTTATTGTGCTTTCTGGGAAAATCATTTTTTTTTCTTTAAATTCTTTCTTGTTGTGTTATTTGCAATGTTTAATAGGAAAATTTAAGTAAAATAATTTCAGTTAAGACATTGATATTTTTGTAGATATGTCGTGTTTTAGTATTCGACTATAAATGCATTATTTTAGTTCTTTTAAAGTATATATCGTTTGGTTTGTTTTACAGTTGTGTTACAATTGAAATATGTCATTATCTTTTTGTTTTCGTTTCATTCACATTACAGCTCTTTTCAGTATCACATTTTAGTAATTGTTGCCGATGGACAAGTGGCGTACGAGAAACCCTCGCAGACGGCGTTGGTAGAAGCCTCACATTTCCCTTTGTCAATCATTGTCGTCGGCGTCGGTGACGGGCCCTGGGAATCTATGAAAACCTTTGACGACGGCTTAGCTGACAGATTATTCGACAACTTCCAGTTTGTTGATTTTCATGAAGTAATGAAAGACTCCAAAAACCCCGAAGCTGCATTTGCGCTGAAAGCTTTAATGGAAATTCCAGAACAGTACAAATATCTGAAAAAAAATGGACTTGTTAATTAGCTAAATTAAAACAAAAAATTGTATTTCTCTTACACGTGCAATCTGCTTTAGCACAAAAATGAGATTTGTAGCAGATACTTTCCGGAAAGTTTTGCATATAAATTCCAGTAAACATTCTGAATATAAAAAGTCCTGAATGTTATAGCTGTAGAGATTGGTTTTGAAAGCACACATCCAACAGACAAATCAGTTTTAAACTTCGATGTATAATTGTGCCCATATGAGTATCAAAATATGCGAGACAAGATCAGTCGAAAAATAGACGCGCACGTTGAACAAACACAACATTATACGAATCTTGAAAGCCTTTTTAGTATGTTTTTAGTAGACCAGTAACTGGATTTAAAGAGCAAAGGGGCTGTTTCAAAAATGGCTGGTTTGGGTTTTCCTGTTATAAAAATCTACAACAAACCGTTACTTTCATTTTTCTACTTTGCAGAGGTGTCTCATCATGCCCTTTAAAGATTTGTTAAGTTTCATCAAAATAGCACCATCCGTTAAAAATATTCTTAAATAATGGGCAAACTGTCAGGAGTTTGACAAAAAAGTGTGAAACCTTTAAAAATCACCATTGTTCAGACCATTATTTTACAAAAAGCTTGAGTAAAGACAAGTTTTAGTGTTGTTTAGTAAAATGTGCATTTATTGGGCATCAAATAATGATAAAATTAAGCATATTATACTTAAGGTAATAAAAATTTATGCTATTAAGTCAAGCGTGGGAGATCAGAAAATATCTCAAGAAAATCAATACATCGTTGCTTTATAAATTTATAGGACTTTAAAGATTAATAGAACATAAGAAATGTTTTGTGTATCGTTAAGTTTTATGTTTCTAGATGCAATAATTATAATATTCTCACCTCTATCGAAATTATATTCGTCTGCAGCTCCCTTCAGAAAATATCAGCTAAATTTGTCAGGAGTGTGACATTACGCACATAATGCAAAACTCGGTCAACATATCCTTTACATGAAAACAAGAGCATGTTTTTTCCTAGAAGTCATGTTTTGTTAAATTGTGACAAACAGGAATGGCCTTAGTGAAAAATTTTTGAGTACACTGCACTTCTGTGGTTGTCAGAAGTGTGACACACTTTTCTAACAATATGAATTTTTTTTATCTTTATGCGATACCACAAGTTCTAAAACACATGCTTCAACATGTATTTTAACAGAAATACACATTTAAATAATAAGAAAACAGTAATTCTTGTATTTTAAGCACATAAATGAAAATTCTTTGATTTTTTAAATATTGGTCAATAAAGCTCCATAAAATTTTTATTTTGCCACATATGAGTATAACTTGATTGATTTTGATCACTGTAAAGACTGTACAAACATATGGACCAACCAGTTTGGACTTTTTATGAACTAAAATTCTTTACATTTTTTTTCACTTCACTTGCCATTTTTCAAATGACAATATCTCAGCAACCAGTTGACCGATTTCAAAAATCTTTTCAGTTCTGTACTCAGTTTCAATAAGCAAAAAGTACAGAATAACACGTTTGGAATTTTTATTAACTTTAATTTTTCACTATTTTTCGCTTTTCCAGCCGTTTATTTTGAAACAGCCCAAAGTTAACACCGTTACGATACTGCATGTCAGATGATATGGTTTTTGACGCTGTACACATCCTCCGTTTTATTGAACATATGTTTATGAAGTTTCAAATGAAAAAGAAAATCACCTTTTATTTGTACATATATGGACATTTGATAGAGCGAAAATATGTTATTTTTTCCACAATGGTGCAAGTTATCTCCCATTTCTTAATTAATGATGAGATTGATAGTTTTGTAAGATGTGTGAAGTTAGCGGCCTAGCGGCCTGGCGGCGTGAAGTTAGCGACCTAGCGGCCTGGCGGCGTGAAGTTAGCGGCCTGGCGGCCTAGCGGCGTGAAGATGGCTGCCTTTATCACAATTTAGGTTGATCTTAAAAACGGATTGAAATCTATTTTTACAGCATATAATGTAAATTTCAGGGGTGTATAAGAAAGTTATCGACATGATTTAGCTTTTATTTCATTAAAATAAATCATTTAACAAAGTTCTAGTTTATCTGCAAATACGACTCGGAATCCCTGTGTACATTTACTCCCATGTACTCTTTGTAAATTACATTTCAGTTGATGATTAAGTAAAATATCAACAAGAACTAGCTTTGATTTTTTTTAACTTTTCGAAGCCTGGCGGCCCAGCGGCCTGGCGGCCTAGTGGCCTAGCGGCCTAAACTTAAAATTTATCAAAATTTATGTTTATCTTAAAAATGTCTTGAAATCGATTTTTTCAGCATGTAATGTACTTTTCAGGGGTGAATAAGCAAAATATCAACAAGAATAAGCTTTGATTTTTTTTAAGTTTTCGAAGTCTGGCGGCCTGGCGGCCTAGCGGCCTAGCGGCCTAAACTTTAAATTTATCATAATTTATGTTTATCCTAAAAATGTCTTGAAATCGATTTTTTCAGCATGTAATGTACTTTTCAGGGGTGAATAAGCAAATTATCAACAAGAACTAGCTTTGATTTTTTTTGAAGTTTTCGAAGCCTGGCGGCCTAGCGGCCTAAACTTAATATTTATCATAATTTATCTTAAAAACGGATTGAATTCGATTGTTACAGCATGCAATGTACATTTCAGGGATGATTAAGTAAAATATCAACAAGAACTAGCTTTGATTTTTTTTTAAGTTTTCGAAGCCTGGCGGCCTAGCGGCCTGGCGGCCTAAACTTAATATTTATCATAATTTATGTTTATCTTAAAACGTCTTGTAATCGATTTTTTCAGCATGTAATGTACATTTCAAGTACGAATAAGCAAAATATCAACAAGAACTCGCTTTTATTTTTTTTAAGTTTTTGAAGCCTGGCGGCCTAGCGGCCTGGCGGCCTAGCGGCCTAGCGGCCTAAACTTAATATTTATCATAATTTATGTTCATCTTAAAAACGGCTTGAATTCGATTTTTACAGCATGCAATGTACATTTCAGGGATGATTAGGTAAAATATCAACAAGAACTAGCTTTGATTTTTTTTGAAGTTTTCGAAGCCTAGCGGCTTGGCGGCCTGGCGGCCTTAACTTAATATTTATCATAATTTTTCTTAAGAACGGATTGAATTCGATTTTTACAGCATGCAATGTTCATTTTAGGGATGATTAAGTAAAATATCAACAAGAATTAGCTTTGATTTTTTTGAAGTTTTCGAAGCCTGGCGGCCTAGCGGCCTAGCAGCCTAAACTTAATATTTATCATAATTTTTCTTAAAAACGGCTTGAATTCGATTTTTACAGTATGCAATGTACATTTCAGGGATGATTAAGTAAAATATCAACAAGAACTAGCTTTGATTTTTTTGAAGTTTTCGAAGCCTGGCGGCCTAGCGGCCTAAACTTAATATTTATCATAATTTATCTTAAAAAGGCTTGAATTCGATTTGTACAGCATGCAATGTACATTTCAGGAATGATTAAGTAAAATATCAACATGAACTAGCTTTTATTTTTTTTTAAGTTTTCGAAGCCTGGCGGCCTGGCGCCCTGGCGGCCTAGCGGCCTAAACTTAATATTTATCATATTTTTTGTTTATCTTAAAACGTCTTGAAATCGATTTTTCAGCATGTAATGCACATTTCAGGGGTGAAATAACTAAATATCAACAAGAACTAGCTTTGCTTTTTTTAAGTTTTCGAAGCCTGGCGGCCTTCTTGATTCTTTGAAATTCGATTTTATGCATGTTTTGAATGTCCAGCAGTGAATTCTGCGTAATGTTTGACGATAGAACAAATCCATATTCTGCATATAACCGCAATTACGGAGGCTCGGATCTGTAAAGTCTTCTAAGCTGGTCAAACAATCTATACATGTTTAGAATCAGAATTTAAACCCTCGCAAACATATATGTTTACATTTAAGATATGTCCCTCTTTTAATGAAATAAATATCAGAAACCGAGACCAGCCTCGGATTGGTGCCTTACGTCTTTCGCTTTAACCTGGATTGCTTTGTTGCAGTCTCTTCTGGTATGTAGAATAATTTTCAGATCTCTTTTGTTGCGAGTAAAATGGTATATAAAAAATGAAAACTGTTCATCAACTGGCAGACATTTAGGACGACGTAATGTTTACTTATACAAAGAATGCCATATTCTGTAATACTCGCAATTACGTAGGCTCGGATCTGTACAGTCTTCAAAGCTAGCCAAACAATCCATACATGGTTGGAACCGGAATTTAAACCTTCGAAAATATGTATGTTTACCTTTACGACCTGTCCAAATTTTAAAGAAAAAAGATACCAGAAACGGAGACCAACCTCGGATTAAAGCCCTCCTTCTTTCGCTTTAACCTGGATTGCTTTGGTGCGATCTCTTCCGGCATGCAGAATAATTTTAAGATCTCGTTCTTGCGATTCAAATGGTATATAAAACATAAAAACTGTTCATAAAATGGTGGAGATTTAGGACGACGTAACGTTTAACAATAGAACAAATCCAAATGATCCATCTTCTGCACATAATCACAATTACGGAGGCACGGATCTGTACAGTCTTCTAAGCTGGTCAAACAATCTATACATGGTTGGAAACAGAATTTAAACCCTCGCAAACATATATGTTTACATTTAAGATATGTCCCTCTTTTAATGAAATAAATATCAGTAACCGAGACCAGCCTCGGATTGGTGCCTTACGTCTTTCGCTTTAACCTGGATTGCTTTACTGCGGTCTCTTCTGGTATGTAGAATAATTTTCAGATCTCTTTTGTTGCGAGTAAAATGGTATATAAAACATGAAAACTGTTCATCAACTGGCAGACATTTAGGACGACGTAATGTTTACTTATACAAAGAATGCCATATTCTGCATATACTCGCAATTACGGAGGCTCGAATCTGTACAGTCTTCAAAGCTAGCCAAACAATCCATGCATGGTTGGAACCGGAATTTAAACCTTCGAAAATATGTATGTTTATCTTTACGATATGTCCCTATTTTTAAGAAAAAATATATCAGAAACCGAGACCAACCTCGGATTTAAACCCTCCTTCTTTCGCTTTAACCTGGATACCTTTGTTGCGATCTCTTCCGGCATGCAGAATAATTTTAAGATCTCGTTCTTGCGATTAAAATGGTTTATAAAACATAAAAACTGTTCATAAAATGGTGGAGATTTAGGACGACGTAACGTTTAACAAACTTCGAAAACTTCAAAAAAAATCAAAGCTAGTTCTTGTTGATATTTTACTTAATCATCCCTGAAATGTACATTGCATGCTGTAAAAATCGAATTCAATCCGTTTTTAAGAAAAATTATGATAAATATTAAGTTTAGGCCGCTAGGCCGCCAGGCTTCGAAAACTTAAAAAAAAATCAAAGCTAGTTCTTCTTGATATTTTACTTAATCATCCCTGAAATGAACATTGCATGCTGTAAAAATCGAATTCAAGCCGTTTTTAAGAAAAATTATGATAAATATTAAGTTTAGGCCGCTAGGCAGCCAGGCTTCGAAAACTTAAAAAAATCAAAGCTAGTTCTTGTTGATATTTTACTTAATCATCAACTGAAATGTAATTTACAAAGAGTACATGGGAGTAAATGTACACAGAGATTCCGAGTCGTCTTTGCAGATAAGCTAGAACTTTTTTCAATAATTTATTTTAATGAAATAAAAGCTAAATCATGTCGATAACTTTCTTATACACCCCTGCAATTTACATTATATGCTGTTAAAATAGATTTCAATCCGTTTTTAAGATCAACCTAAATTGTGATAAAGGCAGCCATCTTCACGCCGCTAGGCCGCAAGGCCGCTAACTTCACGCCGCCAGGCCGCTAACTTCACGCCTCCAGGCCGCTTACTTCACGCCGCCAGGCCGCTAGGCCGCTAACTTCACGCCGCCAGGCCGCTAACTTCACACATCTAGTTTAGTACATAAGAGTATCAAAAAAATTATTTTCGTCAATAAATTCATCAGGGGTATATATACCCCTGATGAAGTCAATTTATTGAGAAAAAAGTTCGGGTAAATTTAACAAATTAGCACTGTTAGAACAAAACAGTGTTCCCATATTCTATAATTAGCTTATTTGTTCTTGCATCCTTTCGGGGATCCAGTGTTTCTGAAAGATTTTTGTTGATGTTTTATTGATTTTCTCAACCATTAACTTTAAAATTATGTTGCTTATATTGCTTATTACAACCCGTTCATGATGATACCGATTTCTTTAGGTCAACATCATATTTGATGGAGTTATGTCCCTTTTTGTACTTCAATTTTGACATGGAAATTAAATGTTGGCTATACTTTTCAATTTCTTAATATTTCTTCATCAAACTTTAAAATTATATTGCTTATGGAAACAAGGGCGTAATGATGCAAAATTCTTTGAGTAAAGATCACATTTGATGGAGTTATGCCCCTTTTATAACACAAAACTTAACTTTTATTATAATTTTGCATGTCTTAATAATATTTCATCAAACTTTTAAATTATATTGCTCATGACAACACGCTCATCATGATCCCAAGTTCTTTTTTGTCAATATAGACTTTTTATTCTGACATAGTACCCGAGGGCGACACAAGTGTTCCACTTAATACCCATCCAGTCTTTCAAGATTTTCCGAGAAACCTTTATAAGCTTTTAAACGCCTGTTCGCAAACAAACTGGTTATTATCAAATATGCAGAACCCTGTTTTACTAATAGAGCAGATTTTTAATACTGCGTTTCATTTTAATACTGCCTTTTCTTTATCAGTCGAATCTCCATAAACACTTGTTAAGATATATCTGGTTGCACTTGAAATATTTAACTGCAGTTGTATGTTTAAGTTGAATTTGGAAACCGAAGAATGGTCTTAACATTTTTTAACAAATCAATTTCATTTTTCAAGAGATAATTCCGAATGTCCAAATGCCATGTACTATTTATGTTTATATTAGGTGGTGTGTTAATTGCTTTTTCTGATGATGTCCTCGTGGGGGACAAAAACCTTTTTACTAACAAACGTTAAATGAAAGCCAACTCAGTAATTAAAGCTTTTGACTACCGATACTCGTAAAATAATACGATAAATAATAACAAAATATAACAAAATATAATAAGTGCAAAATAGCCCTTCAGTGGAAGTTGAAAGCCTCACAAACACTTCATCCAACAACAACAACAAGAATAACTCTTTAAATAAGTTAATATACAAAGTAGTGATAGCAATTACATGAACTTGTCAGCTTGCCATTAAATTTCAAAGTATTATTATGATTATCTATTCAGATCGCAATTATAAAAAGAGATTATTTTGGAGAAAACATAAATTTTGCTTTCATTCCATCTACAACCAGACTAATTGAAAACTATATAAACTGAACTAAATATTTCGTGAGCAATTGCAAACCTTTCTATAAATGTTCACAGATAAAGTTCAAATTGTCAGCACATTTATAAGCATGCCATCTGAAGGGTTCTGTTGATGCTCTCCACATGGCGACACAATCATAATGGTCTATAGCGACAATACCGATTGGTTTACCTATGTCCCAGTCTGAATCGTGATCTACGAAAGGGTTGCCGTTCACCCAGGAGAATTGGGAGTGGCGCAGTTTATCTTCGCCACCAATCCAGTAACGTTCATTTCCAGAAACTGAAAATAGATTGATAATGCTAAATATTTTAGTTAATTAAACTTTTGTTCACTGGTTCATCGCTATGCGATGTTAAAACCCAAGAAGCGATAATTTTCTAAAAATAATGGTATATGCTTTGGTAATTAAAAAATACAGTCGCTGCAAATAAATTTTGAAATGTTCAGTCAAAATATAATATGTTCATACTCGTCAGTTGCTTTTTCCGGTTAGTAATGTCATGCTTATGTGAATATATTATGTTGTATATATGCCAGAAGCAATGCTTTTGCTTTAGTGCAAATAATTGTTGTTGTTGTTGTTGTTGTTGCTTACGAGGGATATACTTTGCAATATGGTAACGTTCAATTCATGGGTGTTCAATTCTTTGATTATATTATGTGTTTCAAGTAATTTTTTTCATGATTCATATAATATGATTAAATGCATAGAACAATAGAACATGTCAAATACGGCACACACAGTGTTTGTAATGGCCATCTTCTGTTTACTTACAATCAGCTTGTAACTTTTGTCTCATCAGATGTGCCTTTTCGTGTGTGTCCAGAACAAGTAGACGACCATGTTCTCCTTCTCACACTGACCTGGCATTTCTCCAGCCCACGCCCGGTAACGATATGAACACACAGATGCGCATTGTTATTGTGTAGGTATATATATCCATTATGTTCACATTGAGACTGGCTTGTGCTGCTGTTGGTGTTCGTGGTACTTGACGTTACAACTAAAATATTGCACAAGCGGTGACAAAACTCTATTTTTTCTTTAATGTTCAACTTTTTCTTTATTGAACTGCATTTTGCCGTTACAGCGATTGTGATATTCTTATTTTTACCATAACAGTGTAATGACGACTGAAGACAGCCCTTAACATTGAGGTAACTCGACTATAACAAGCATGAACTGTATTGACATATAAAGTAATAGTTCAAGCCTTTAACATCAACATGACTATAACAACACTATTACATCGACTGTCAATCGGCAACGTAACAATTGTATCATCTATGTCGTATGAATGTAACAACAATGAAACGGTTTTGAAACTTAAGGTGTTTTCAAATCATAAGGAGGAAACCATGGAATTTTGCGAAATAAATATTTCGTGTTTGGGCAGCTATCGATCTTAATGAGTTTAATGCGTAATTATGACTATGGTTCGTTTTTATCTCATTGGTTATGATGCATTAGTTTTTCTTCTGATACAGCGTTACAGCCCTTAAATAAAATGAACATTTTACTGCAGAGTCTTGTAAAATAATTAAAAAAAGAAATCCTTATTATATCTACTTACTTGTCGTTATATCGCAAGAACTTTAACAATTTGAGCATTATTTTTTTAATGGAAAATGAAGTTTGAAGACCGACAAATTTCTCTATTGGACCTATTTCATATTTAAAACTTAACTTTAATATTACCGTACCGCACAATAAAATATTGAAAACGATATATTTTAATATCTTTAGAATCACAGAAATACACTAAAACAATGTTGTAACTACACCAATCATAACAATGTAATTTATCCGCATGGAATTGGAGTTCACTCCTAAAATTTGAAATAGATGAAAAGGGAACTATGAGAAAACGAAAAAATACGTAAATATTGCAGACTCGGTTTTAATCGGCCTGTTCATGAGCAGCAATGGAAATGCATACTACCCAGGCCGCCTAGTTCCAACTCAATATTTACACAAATAAACAGTACAATTTAGATCCATCCCAAACGATGTTTTGCATATGGCGGTGAACATAGAACCTTAAATGTGGTATTTCCAGACAAACACCATTCCATGTTCAACGACATATGCTCCACAGATAAATGAATGGTGTGCCCTATAGACGAGTAAACAATGGACGCGGAACTGAATAGAATGGGATTTTGACATCGGATTTGAGAATATAAATCCTGCATATCACAGAGACCGCCGAAGGCAAAAATTAAAAACCAGGAATAATCCCCGGGGTGATAAAACAATAAGATACATCATTTTGACTTCATTTTATGAAATCCTTGTGCGTTCGTAAACTAATCGACCGTAGCGTTTGTACAGCAATAGGCTAAAAATAAAACTACTGCAACTGTGTGTGTGTGTGTGTGTGTGTGTTGTTTTATTTATAGACGCCATCGGCAAGCCATGTAGGCGTCTGTCTATAGTTATTCTTCTTCTTGTTGAACTTCTTCTTTCTTCTACTTTTACTTTTTCTATTGTGTCGAATTTCTTCTTTCTTCTGGAATCCATCCTCTCCACCCTCGGACTGCCTGTCCTTTCGGAACGTGAGTGAAGAGGACGCATTCCTTCCATCTCCTATCTTCTCTAAGTTGATCTTCCTTGATGTCGATTGGCTGGTTCAGATGTTACTATTTTTAGTAAATTTCTTTTGTTGGTTGACCTAAATGTAGCTGACCTAGTTGTTGAGTGCTTCCTTTGTCGTTCTTCTGATTGGTCGCCTTTTAAGAGCCACACTCCCTGATGTTGGTCTGGAGAGATCGTCTGCTGGATTCGCTTGATTGTCGTCGGTTCTGCCATCTGTGGATCCCACATCCCCTTGTCTGACCGCCCTTTCGAGTTCTGCTTTTGAAGACCTGGCTGTAGAAGGCCCCGCTGCTGTCCTCATGCAGATTTCATCGCCCCATGGTTGTCCAGTCGCCTCGTAGATTTCTCGGAGAGGGTCAACGATGCGGCGTATCGCGTCCAAAGTCCAGCAGCGGGGCCCACCAGGCGGACCCCGCATACGGCAGAGAGGAGATAATGATGTCCGTATGTGGCAGTACATAACTATCGGCGACCCTCTTTGACTCCAGCAGACCATCTCTCCAGTGCCCTCTCCACGACGTGCACGTCTCAGGGAGTTCGGAGAGGACTACTGCAACATCTTGTCTAACAGCTTATAAATCGCTTTCTTGCATAATAGTGTAGATTTATTCAAAATATTTACTCGAATCCAATTTGCCTTAGGTGAGACAATCTTCGTTAACGGAGTATAATACCCGGTTCTGACGATTTTGTGACTTGCTTTTACACCTACCTTGATTAAATATCAGTGGATTATAAACTTATAATGTTTTGTTGTTGTTTTTTATAAAAAGAAGTGAAAATTAGGTATTTTATTACGTTTTAAGTTTGAAAAGTTTACTCCGATTCCATTCTAAGAAATAAAAATAATATGATTCGTGCATTTAGAACATTGGTTAAGGGTATATTAAAAAGGAACATTATAAGGCAAATGCCAGAATATTTCAGGCTCTTTTTGATTGAGCCTCTTCATGGGCAGTAATGGATAAGCACATAACTTATATATACGTGTATTAAATTATGCCACTAGGGGGTTTTCTTTGGTGCATTGACATTTGTCCCTACAGGTACTCGTTTGAACAAACAAGTACATGTTTTCTTGGTTAACTTACTACAAACACCCATCTACTCGACAGATGTGTGAAGTTAGCGGCCTAGCGGCCTGGCGGCGTGAAGTTAGCGGCCTAGCGTCCTGGCGGCGTGAAGTTAGCGGCCTAGCGGGCTGGCGGCGTGAAGTTAGTGGCCTGGCGGGTTGGCGGCCTAGCGGCCTAAACTTAATATTTATCATAATTTATATTTATCTTAAAAAACGGCTTGAAATCGATTTTTACAGCATGCAATGTACATTTCAGGGGTAAATAAGCAAAATATCAACAAGAACTAGCTTTGATTTTTTTAAGTTTTCGAAGCCTGGCGGCCTAGCGGCTTAAACTTAATATTTATCATAATTTATGTTTATCTTAAAAAACGGCTTGAATTCGATTTTTACAGCATGCAATGTACATTTCAGGCATGATTAAGTAAAATATCAACAAGAACTAGCTTTGATTTTTTTAAGTTTTCGAAGCCTGGCGGCCTAGCGGCCTAAACTTAATTATTATCATAATTTATGTTTATCTTCAAACGTCTTGAAATCGATTTTTTCAGCATGTAATGTACATTTCAGGGGTGAATAGGCAAAATATCAACAAGAACTAGCTTCGATTTTTTTTAAGTTTTCGAAGCCTGGCGGCCTAGCGGCCTAGCGACCTGGCGGCTTAGCGACCTGGCGGCCTAAACTTATATTCATCATAATTTATGTTTATCTTAAAAACGGCTTGAAATCGATTTTTACACCATGCAATGTACATTTCAGGGATGATTAAGTAAAATATCAACAAGAACTAAATTTGATTTTTTTTAAATTTTCAAAGACGTTTTAAGATAAACATAAATTATGATAAATATTAAGTTTAGGCCGCCAGGCTTCGAAAACTTAAACAAAATCAAAGCTAGTTCTTGTTGATATTTTGCTTATTCACCCCTGAAATGTACATTACATGCTGAAAAAATCGATTTCAAGACGTTTTAAGATAAACATAAATTATGATAAATATTAAGTTTAGGCCGCTAGGCCGCTAACTTCACGCCACCAGGCCGCTAAATTCACGCCGCCAGACCGCTAACTTCACGCCGCCAGGCCGCTAGGCCGCTAACTTCACGCCGCCAGGCCGCTAACTTCACACATCTCTACTCGACAATGTTTCATGCTTCAGCACATAGAAGCTTATATCATTTTAAAGCGAGAGTTGGTACTTACTGAGACCAAAGCACCGTAAAATAGATCTGCAAGAACGCGATGGCATGAATAAATTAATCTGATCAAGCTTGTACATTATCTGTCAATATGTTTCGAGAAAATGTTAAAATGTCTCCCTTTACGTATTTTGAAGTAGTTTCAATATCCCAGCAGGTATAGATTTCGATATTGTTCAATCACCAATAGGATATACTTCCTGCTTTTTAATTTTTGCCTTTGGCGTATTCTGTGATATGCAGGATTTTTATTCTGAGATCCCCAATCAAAATGGTGTGGGTAATAATATACATGTCCATTAATGTATATCAACAGGCTTAATCTAAACGAGCCTGCATATTTATCGTGTTCGGTGGCTTTCAAAATACCGTTTCATTTATTACAATCTTTTTAGTTCCTGCCAGCGTCTTGCAAAAAAAACAACAAAACAACAAATAAACAACAAACCAAACTTGTCACCGGGTATGCAGAATACTGTAGAATGCCAAGCTGGTACCCTTTCTTTTTGTTCTGTTTGAATTTACAGGTGTTTTTTACAAATAACCCAGAGAAATTAATATACTGTAACTCCCTTTTATTTCCTTTAGTTTATAAATTGAAACTCCCGAAAACAATGTTTGAAAATGTTTTGTTGCAATAGTGATTTAAAACTAATGCTGTATTTTATAAACCTGATTTAAGCCGTTTCTATCAAAGTTGAAAGATGAGAGCTAGCTCAGTAATTAAAGCTTTCGAATACCTAAAATAATACACGGGCTTCAGTGAGGCCCGCGGTAGAAACGAAAAGCCTAACTACCTCCAAAACAACAAGAAAAAACTCTTTTTACATGTTAATAATCAAAAAAGTCGTAAAAATAAAATTTCAAAGAATATTGGAAATGTTTTTCATTTCTAAGTTTGATATGATTACCTTATCCGGTGGATATATTGATTACCCTTTATTTTAGAAAACAATAATATTTTCATTCATTTTCCAGTCAGATAAATACGTATATTTACAAAAGATAGAAACAAAACTTAATAATTTTGTGGGCGATTACAAGTTTTCCTATAAATGTTCACAGATAAAACCCACAGAATCAGCACATTCATGAGATTGCCATTTGAAGGGTTCTTGGGCTTCTCTCCACATTGCGACACAGTCATAATGATCCCCGTCGACAATACGGATTTGTTGGTGTCCCAGTCCGAATTCTGATCTACGAAATGGTTGCCGTTCACCCAGGAGAATTGGGAGTGGCGGTGTTCATCTTCGCCACCAATCCAATAACCGTCCTTGTCAGAAACTGAAAATCGTTGTTGTTAGTGCTAAAGATACAAGTAAATGATATTTTGACCGGTACATCCCTACGTGTTGTTTAAAACTGTATATGCTTTAGTTATTTAAAATGTGTTTATTACCTCACACTGGGGAATTCAAGAGGCCGTTTAAGGTGGTATCATTTGTCGTGGAAGAGTTGATGTCGGTTGGGTGTGTGAGATCATATTTTCATGAAAGTAAATTTGTTTTTCTGAATTAAAAGCTTTTTTAGCTTGATTTATTGTTTATTAAGAACATAAATGTCATACATGTCATGCAAAAGTCGAAATAAAAGAGAAATATGTAGCAATTTCTTACCTTGAAACAGACTTTCTGTGGAGACCAAACTTCCTATACTTCCTATACTTCCACTGTTGTAAACAAATACTGCCACAGGAAGACAGTCCATAACAAGGACATCAATGTCTTAGAAGATAATTCATTAAACAACAGTAGAAATGTACAAAAACAGCATTCTCCAAGTGACTGTACTTAAAACTTTACATCCATATTTGTTTACAAGTTTAGAAAGTAGGACTTCCCATAATGCAAAGTATGGTGTACAATATATGACATTACTTTTGAGGTTTCTGATAACACTCCACATAATAATTACTTAATGAAATATATTTTCTGCTAGTATTAGAATTGTTTTGAACTGCTTGAAAAGGACAGCTGCTTCACAATTTGTGAAAGTAGCAAGACAGTTTAACGTAGTTTTGAGACTGTGTACCGTATTATTCAAAAACTTAATACAAAAGTCTTGAACAAGAAAAATTGGCGACCAAATATTCGAGGCTAGGCTGTTCTTAACATGTAGGTAATGACATCTTGACGACGTTGGGCTGAATACATGTAACTGACAGTGCTGTTTAAAAATTCACAATATTTTGGAACAGTTCAGTCTGTCAGACATTTGTGGAGTACTTAAAAGTATTATACTGCAAATTTAATAAAGGTGAGATATTAAAAAAGAAAAGACAACCCTTTTTCACAACAAGACAATTACTTGTTTCTATGAATATTTTATAATTTATTTATAAACAATTTGTGCATCCTAATATACGTATACACATATTTAATTATAATTACATTATATTTGTTTATTTATAACAATTGTGTTATTATTTCTCTTTACACATTTCAAGAACACTCCTAATTATAAAATACATTTCATTTAATCATAGATATTTCATGTGTTAACAGAAAAGAAAAAGTTCAACCTTCACTTCAAAAGGCTGATAATTCGACAATAACATTGAGGTCATGTCCTATATTGTACACCATACCTTGCATTTTGAGAAACTGGTAAACAAACATGGATGCCAGATTATGGTGTGTGGACACTTCGAAATGTTGTTTTTGTACATTTCTGCTATTGCTTAGTGGACAATATTCTAAGACATTGTTGTCAGTATTATGGACAGTCTTCCTGTGGTAGTCATTGTTGACAAAGGTGAAAGTATAGGAAGTTTGGACTCCCACAGAAAGTCCATTTTCAAGGTAAGAAATCAATACAAATTTCACTTTTATTTTGTTTTTGTATGAAAACACTCATATGCTATATAACAGATATGTGAAGCAACAAGAAGTTGACAAATCAGAAATCAAGTGAACTTTAATGAAATCACGATTTCACACACACAACCCACTTCAGCTCTTTGGTATCTCCTTAAATGAAATACGATTATATTCGATTCTTTAAAGCAAAGATAATATTTTTTTTATATGAAACCATTAAAACACATTATATGCAAATACATATTAAAACCATCGCTCATGGTATAGATCTAATATTGTCTAGCAAATAAAGTTGCTTTTACCGATTATTATGTTAACAAGAGATCTACATTGTAAAATGAGAATGTTTAATTCATAGGTGTTCAAAAAAGTTGATATTATATGATTTAAGGAAAACCAAACAAGTTATATAATTTATGCGTTTTAAAATACAATGAACAGCAGAACATGTCGATTTCAGCACAGTATTTAAAATTACCATTCAATTCACTTACAGCGTGTATTTTTGTTTCACACCAGAAATGTTTTCTGTGAATTCAGAACTACTTGATCGGCATGCTTCTGGCATTTACCCAGCTAAAATTTATATTATTGTCATGTTCAGTTAACTTACAATCAGCTTGTATCTTTTGTCTCATCAAGAGTGCCTTATCGTGTGTATCCAGAACAACTAGACGACTATGATGCTCCTTCTCACAATAAGACCTGGCATTTCTCCAGTTCACCCCATGCCCGGTAAAGATATGAATACACAGCTGCGCATTGTTATTTTATAGGTATATATAGACCTTTTCGCGACGCCATCGGTTGCCCTGCATTTATCCCGGAAGCCGTAAAAATTACGCGCATGCGCAAATTGCGTAGGGCAAAAAAAACAACAACAAAGCAGACAAAACAAAGGAATATCGGCGTGTTTGACAGATTTATCCAAGCAAAATCACAAGATTTTGTTGGGCCCGTGATAATTAAACTTATTTCATGCTCAACGTAATTTGAGCATGAAAATTTGATGGCTTCCTTTCCTTTTATTATCAAAAATAGGGCTTAAAACAGCTTGAACTGAAAATATGACACAGATCTTAATGACAACAGTGGAACAGGGTCTATTTAATCAAATACTAATTAAATAGACCCTGAGTGGAACAAACAGTAGTTCCCTTTTATGAAACTTTTACATGTTCTAGAAATTATAAGTTTGAGCAAAGAACTGAGCTGAGCATGAAAAAAAAGTTTTATAATCACGGGACCAGATTCAATTTATTAGTTTGTTACACGAATCGCGATATCCGTATATTATAACGTGCGCTAATCGTAGGTCCATGTTATTATATTTTGCTCTCCTTCTCGACGAGGGGTTGAATAAATAATAAATGGAATAATTTCCGTACAAGTTGCTGTTGAAAACGCTGGTGACATCTTATTAGAATAAAATTATACGGCGCCGCTAAATTTATTCGACGGATTTGCTAGAGTATTTTCTGGTTATAATGTTGAGGGATATAATATATTATTAATGGAGTTCGAAATATCGGGGTTGAAACTAATGAAGAATTTTACGGCGGGACTGGCCTTTGATTTCGAAATTCGAAATATCGGGTGTTTAAATTATCAAAATTGAGATAAATGTACATAGAATATTATAGGCGCTTTGCGGGAACCGAGAAGACAGTTCGAAATATCTACGGTGTTCAAATTATCGAAGTTCGAATTAAAGAAGTTGATATACAACACGAGAAAATACTTCTCCCAGCTTGAAATAAACAATGAAGAAAATAATTAGTCTAAAGATATAAAATTGATTTTACTAAACATATTTTCCATTGTGTCGGTCTGATGAGAAATCTTAATTCTTCACATGGAAATGTTAAGGTAGGTCTTTTCAAGCCCAATATACGGATCATCGATGTCGTCTTTATGAAAATCGAGACAAGTTAGTTTCTCAAAGTAAACTTTTTGGAATCTGGTAGTAAAATATTAGCATAATTACTCATTTTAATTTAATTCATCGCAGAATTGTTGTTTTCTGTGTGTCGTTTTTGCCCTACGCACAGCGCGCATGCACCAAATAAGCTTCCGTTGTTAACGAACCGATTGAACCCGAAAAGGTCTATATATATATCCATTGTCCTGTTAACAGCGAGACTGGATTGTGCCGCTGTTGGTGTTTGTGGGACTTGACGTTGCTCCTAAAATATTGCGTAAACAATGACAAAGAAAATTAATTCCGTAACATATAGATAGTTTACTACATTTAAAATAATATCTCTGCTCTTATCATCTGATCAAAATCCTTTTTCATTCAAATAATGATTTCCTTTTGAAAATTCAGCCTATATACACCATAACAATATTCTAACAACACCGATCATATTGTTGAAATGGGAAATGCATATCTCTGCCCACGTCGAATAGTCCCGGGTGGAGCGCAACTCAATATTTCATTTATGAAACAACCACGAAATTCCCTACATACATTTGGAAACCACTTGCATTTAATCAAAGTAGCGGTAAAAACAAAAGTCACAAAATCATCAGTAGTAGTTATATTATCCGTTAACGAAAATTCATGTCTCCATGTTTAAATATGGTTTCTTAAGTAATTTTGATTTATGCTATTTCTTAGCGTTACACACAAGATGTTTCAGCATTTAAATCTATTTTAGTATGCACTCTTCTCAAAAGCTACGGGTTGATTTTGTGATTTTCCCCATATCATTTAAATGTTCTTGTATTTCCTTTAAAATACTTAAAATGTACAATCTTGAACGTGTTTATAACTTTATCTCAAACCAATGCCAAGACATACAAGTTTTGTCTCGCACTGGTTTCTATACACAGTTTCTGGGAGGCCGTTGTATTCCAGAGGAGAGTATAACACAAAGTCCTGAAAGAGAATGAGTATTCCGTTTCACTCTGGATACTCAAAATAATTGAGGACATATACTGGGATATAAACCAGAGGCGAGTTAACACATAGTCCTAAAAGAGAATGAGTATTCTGTATCACTCTGGATACTCAAAATAATTGAGGGCATATACTGGGATATAAACCAGAGGCGAGTATAACACGCAGTACTGAAAGAGAATAAGTATTCTTTATCACTCTAAATACTCTAAAAAATTGAGGGCATATACTTGGATATAAACAAGAGGCGAGTATAACACACTGTACTGAAAGAGAATGAGTATTCTGTATCACTCTGGATACTCAAAATAATTGAGGGCATATACTGGGATATAAACCAGAGGCGAGTATAACACGCAGTACTGAAAGAGAAAAAGTATTCTGTATCACTCTGGATACTCAAAATAACTGAGTGCATATATTGGGATATAAACCAGAGGCGAGTATAACACACTGTACTGAAAGAGAATGAGTATTCTGTATCACTCTGGATACTCAAAATAATTGTGGGCATATACTGGGATATAAACCAGAGGCGAGTATAACACACTGTACTGAAAGAGAATGAATATTCTGTTTCACTCTGGATACTCAAAATAATTGAGGGCATATGCTGGGATATAAACCAGAGGCGAGTATAACACACAGTCCTGAAAGAGAATGAGTATTCTGTATCGCTCTGGATACTCAAAATAATTGAGGAAATATACTGGGATATAAACCAGAGGCGAGTATAACACACAGTCCTGAAAGAGAATGAGTATTCTATATCACTCTGGATACTCAAAAAAATTGAGGGCATATACTGGGATATAAACAAGAGGCGAGTATAACACACTGTACTGAAAGAGAATGAGTATTCTGTATCACTCTGGATACTCAAAATTATTGAGGGCATATACTGGGATATAAACCAGAGGCGAGTATAACACACAGTCCTGAAAGAGAATGAGTATTCTGTATCGCTCTGGATACTCAAAATAATTGAAGGCATATACTGGGATATAAACCAGAGGCGAGTGTAACACGCAGTACTGAAAGAGAATAAGTATTCTGTATCACTCTAGATACTCAAAAAAATTGAGGGCATATACTGGGATATAAACCAGAGGCGAGTATAACACACTGTACTGAATGAGAATGAGTATTCTGTATCACTCTGGATACTCAAAATAATTGAGGGCATATACTGGGATATAAACCAGAGGCGAGTATAACACGCAGTACTGAAAGAGAAAAAGTATTCTGTATCACTCTGGATACTCAAAATAACTGAGTGCATATATTGGGATATAAACCAGAGGCGAGTATAACACACAGTACTGAAAGAGAATGAGTATTCTTTATCACTCTAGATACTCAAAATAATTGAGGGCATATATTGGGATATAAACCAGAGGCGAGTATAAAACGCAGTTCTGAAAGAGAATGAGTATTCTGTATCACTCTGGGTACTCAAAATAATTGTGGGCATATACTGGGATATAAACCAGAGGCGAGTATAACACACTTTACTGAAAGAGAATGAGTATTCTGTATCACTCTGGATACTCAAAATAATTGAGGGCATATACTGGGATATAAACCAGAGGCGAGTATAACACACAGTCCTGAAAGAGAATGAGTATTCTGTATCGCTCTGGATACTCAAAATAATTGAGGAAATATACTGGGATATAAACCAGAGGCGAGTATAACACACAGTCCTGAAAGAGAATGAGTATTCTATATCACTCTGGATACTCAAAAAAATTGAGGGCATATACTGGGATATAAACCAGAGGCGAGTATAACACAGTCCTGAAAGAGAATGAGTATTCTGTATCACTCTGGATACTCAAAAAAATTGAGGGCATATACTGGGATATAAACCAGAGGCGAGTATAACACAGTCCTGAAAGAGAATGAGTATTCTGTATCACTCTGGATACTCAAAATAATTGAGGGCATATACTGGAATATAAACCAGAGGCGAGTATGACACATAGTCCTGAAAAAGAATGAGTATTCCGTATCACTCTGGGTACTCAAAATAATTGAAAAAATATAATGGAATATAAACCAGAGGCGAGTATAACACACAGTCCTGAAAAAGAATGAGTATTCCGTATCACTCTGGATACTCAAAATAATTGAGGAAATATACTGGAATATAAACCAGAGGCGAGTATAACACACAGTCCTGAAAGAGAATGAGTATTCTGTATCACTCTGGATACTCAAAATAATTGAGGAAATATACTGGGATATAAACAAGAGGCGAGTATAACACACAGTCCTGAAAGAGAATGAGTATTCTGTATCACTCTGGATACCCAAAATAATTGAGGAAATATACTGGAATATAAACCAGAGTCGAGAATAACACACAGTCCTGAAAGAGAATGAGTATTCTGTATCACTCTGGATACTCAAAATAATTGAGGGCATATACTGGGATATAAACCAGATTCGAGTATAACACATAGTCCTGAAAGAGAATGAGTATTCTGTATCACTCTGGGTACTCAAAATAATTGAGGAAATATACTGGAATATAAACCAGAGGCGAGTATAACACACAGTCCTGAAAGAGAATGAGTATTCTGTATCACTCTGGATACTCAAAATAATTGAGGGCATATACTGGGATATAAACCAGAGGCGAGTATAACACACAGTCCTCAAAGAGAATGAGTATTCTGTATCACTCTGGATACTCAAAATAATTGAGGGCATATACTGGGATATAAACCAGAGGCGAGTATAACACACTGTACTGAAAGAGAATGAGTATTCTTTATCACTCTGGATACCCAAACAATTGAGGAAATATACTGGAATATAAACCAAGGAACACAAACTGTTTTACATTTATTTTGCACATTCACAAGCTTTATTGTTAATCATATATTCGAAAATTATTTCAAATCTGTTGTTGTTGTTTTTTTTTTCAAGTATATTCAAATAAAGTGGTAAGAAAGTGGTTATGCTCTCGGCTTCTTTTGTTATCATTATTGCTTTAATTTTATGAAATAAGCTCTGAGCCCGAGAGCCTTACACGGTGATGAACTTGTCATGTTCTCAAACCACACATTTCCATTTGATCGTAAGAGGCATAGCCTCAAATTGCATGCATATTTAAACAAGGATCTTACTTTGACTTCATTTATTACCATTTTGATCAAACTACTAATAAAACATGTATTTTAATCCCTAAATGAAATATCCATCTTTAATGTCATACTTAATTTAATAGTTAAAAAACAACAACAACAAACAGGTTAATTACCTCATGAGTTTGGCACACAGACACGTGATTGCAAGCTAATGTATCCAAAACAGCATAGCAGTTATAACAGTAAGGTCCTCCCTGACCAAGATGTGTTGCTGAAAGTTTACATAACATAACCGTGTGTTATGCATCCATGTTAAGTGTTCTGTGCATTTGGGATAAATGACATTTTGATGTAAAAGAGGGTGGCATGTCGTATCTTTGAAAGGAGTGTCATACATGATGTATTCAAAGTTTCAAGTTTGTTAGTAAAACCATTATTAATTTTACGTTATAAAGTAAAGTGATTTTTTACTATTTGTTATAAAGTAAAGTTTATGTACGTTTATTTTATAAAACGTTTCGTCACTTCGTCTCAGAAAAAAACTAAGCAAACTCTAGATGGAAAAAAAATGTGTGAATGCCGGATTCGTCCACCCAAATGTGTTTTTGTCAAATTCAGTCTCAAAATAAAATGTAGATATCAATTCATAGACTTGGACAAGGGTTTAAACTAGTACATGCTATGAGTAAATACCAGTGCAACGGTTAACGTAATATTAATTAAATACAGAAATAATGTAATTGATGCAGATATTCAGATAATAATACTGATTTTTTTGTTTGAAGGTTGGTGAATATCTGTCTTATGTAATGATAAAAAATATATACACAAACACATATGTTTATTCCCCTAAACATAATTAAAACAACGCCCTCCACTGCAAAAATCTAACAACCAGGATTTTCAACACATACTTAGAACTTTGTCAACATCGCACTGGTTTTGAAGCAACACGAATCCAGAAAATTTTAGCTGTTAATCATTTATATTTGGAGCAGACTTGTGCTAAAGATTGCTTGCCTGATGCTTTATAAATGTTACTACAATTGCTGATATAGTTATGTAGAAACGCAATTTCAATTTTAAAGATATTTGAAAATTTCCCCATTAAAATTTTAAAATGATCATAAATCATAATCTATTAAAATCTAACAGCTTTAAATGAAAAAAAAATGAAATTCAAGGCAAATTAATGATGCCATAAATAAAAACAAAACAATAACAAATAAGCCAATTTGAAATTACTTGTTAATATCAACTAAGCTATCTCTTGCAAAACTTACCAACTACATATCGTCTATAAAATATATGTTATACTATTTAAATCTTATTGATAATGCTAAAATGTATATTATAATTAATTTTCTTGTTTAATTATGTTTGGCATATTAGAGATATTGTTTAAAAGTGGACAAAAGCATATGAAACAAAAAATATCAAATTCTAGAAAGTGGCATGAGACCTACGTGTATTTCCAGAACTCACATTGTGTACCGCATCCTTTGTTATTACAGAAGTTTCCTGAGCAAATTTCAATGCACGTAGAAATATCCGAGCTGCCTCTTGCAGTGATGTTAAGATCTCGTTTCCCCAACACAGCTCCATTTGGAAACAAACAGCGCTGAAAACCAAAATATTAGAGGTTTAACAATAACATGACATGTATTTTTGAGTTGAATTGGTAAGCATTGATACGTTTCAAACCTTATTACGACATGTTAATATAGAAAGAATACGACATACATCCTTCAACAGACATCCTGTGTTGTAGACAATGTGACCGCTGGTCGTCACAATCTGTTCTGTTGAACAAAACTCAAAACAAGAGAAAGGCAAAAAAAACGTTATAGATTACGTGACCCACCCACCGTCTCCACAATGAAAAATAATTTGTCATTATTTACAATAAACGTTTAAAAGCAAAAAGCCTGCAGTTTCAGTTTCAATAATAAAAAGAATCACGTATAGGTTATTGTTTATTTGGAGGCTTGTATGAAAATTAAACGGTCAGGCCCAGCGCAGCTGGGCGACCGTTAAATTTTTCGTACAAGCCTCCAAATAAACTATAACGTATAATGGTCGAAATTATTTTTGTAACTGACAAAACAGTCGCCGCCTAAATACCATACATGGGTATGCACAAAATTAATAGTCAAACTGAAATTAGCTTTGTCATTCAATGGCTCGTAAACATGTACTGAGAGAATATTTTAGGAAGTGAATTATATTTTTTATCTGAAAACACCATGTGAACATAACTGACTCTCAGGGAAAAAAACCGTGAGTCTGTCCTTGGGTTGAGAAACAAGGGTTCATCCGTGGAAGTTCCATTTTACCCGTTACTTCATAAATAAATCTTTTATAGCATGGCAAAATAGTTTATATCCGCATCAACGGGCTCATCCGTGTCGTCTGAGCACGAATGACACTTCTCGCTGTTAGATTCACTAGATTATTTGTAACAAAAAGGGAAAGTGCAAATACTGATGACATTGATTTTTTGGGTGATCTGGATCTAAACTGGCCGCCTATGTGATAACAGACGTAAGAAGATTATCATAAGCCAAAAAAGTCAGAGCTAAAATAGTTCAATGATTTTCTTTTCCTCAGACTTTTTAAGTCACGCCTCCTTGAACACTGTAGAAGATCGTTCACGAACTATACATGTTTATCAATAAATGTTCGAACAATTTTATGGAGAAAACCGACCTACAATAAACACATTCCAGACGCGCGACCTTATGAGGATTGAGGTTCGAAATATTTGAAAAATACTGCATTGTCATTGGCTCAAAAATAATTTCAACCATTATTGTTATACGAAATCTTCTGTATGATTTCCAGTCAGGATTCAGGCATGGGTTTTCCACTGATACTTGCCTAATATATCTCACTGATTATATCCGTTTTCAAATGGACAAAGGCCACCTAGTAGGTATGATTCTTCTTGATCTCCAGAAGGCCTTTGATACGGTTAATCATTCCATTCTTTTAATGAAACTGAAAGCTACAGGTCTTTCTAAACTATCTGTTCAATGGTTTTCATCTTATTTGTCAGATAGATGTCAATTAGTTGAACTTTCAGGTGTAAGGTCTTCCACAGCCAAGGTAACCTGCGGTGTCCCTCAAGGCTCGATTTTAGGTCCTTTGCTTTTTTTAATCTATGTCAATGACATGTCTGCTGCTATTAAGAATAAACTTTTACTTTATGCGGATGACTCTGCCATTCTTGTATCTGCTAAAAACAAGCACGACATTGAAAATACTTTGTGTCATGACTTGAATATCGTTAGCCAGTGGCTTATATGTAATAAACTGTCTTTGCACCTTGGTAAAACAGAATCCATTTTATTCGGTTCCCAAAGGAGGTTAAGTTCTCAGTCAAGTCTTAATATTAGCTGCAATGGTCAAACAATTGAATCTAAAACATCAGTTAAATACCTTGGCGCCATTATTGACCAATGCTTGTCCTTTGATTCTATGGCCAGGAATGTTATTAAGAAATCAAATGCAAGGCTAAAATTCTTATATCGCAAAAGTGAATTTCTAACACATCACACAAAAAAACTCTTAGTCTCATCCCTTATCCAGTGTCATTTTGACTATGCTTGTTCGGTTTGGTTTAACGGTTTAACCAAAGAGCTAAAACAGAAGTTACAGGTTTCCCAAAACAAACTTATCAGATTTGTTCTGAATTTACACCCTAGGTCTCATTTAGGCAAAGAGCATTTTGTCAAAATTAACTGGTTACCAGTTGCTGATAGAGTAAACCAAATAACTGTTTGTCATGTTTTTAAGATTTATTTAAACACTGCTCCCGCATATATGAGTGAACATTTTACCCCTGTCAGTGATATTCATAATTATCCTACTAGGTTCAGGGTAAAACTCAACACTAACCTTGATAGAAGTATTTTAACAGACAGCAAGAGGTATACTGTTCCAGTTGTCAAAGGGTTTGGCATTAAATCATTTGCCTACAGCAGGTGTACCTTATGGAACAGTTTGCCTCAATATATCAGGGATTCCAGAACACCATATTCTTTTAAATCTAGGGTCAAGGAACATTTTTTACAATCTGATTTTTAAAAATGAAGTTATCTTACATTTTTGTGTGTAATAATATCGGTCAGTTCAGGCTGTGTCTTTAGCTGACTGTAATTATATCATGTACTGATAGATAGTTTACTCTTCATAAATACTTCATGGCATTTTTAGTTTAATGTATTTTATGTAAATCATAATCTTATTTATTTAACTTATCCTTATATTAGTTTTCTTAAGTCAATGATTGATCCTGTGATAGTTTGTTCTTGTGATAATCTGTTCTTATCAATTATCATTATTTTCTTATATATATAATGTTTACACAATCTGTTCACTAAAGTGTTTTTTTCTTAACAATTTTTTAAACATTGACTATTTGTGATCCTTTTTAAATCTCCCTTTGTCATACAACACTATATCTCAAGGACCACAATGGAAATAAGAGTAAATTACTACTCTTTTTTGTGTTATCCTTGACATTTAATGTTGAGTGATATGGCTGTATTAATTCATACTTTGTTATATTGTTTCTGTATGTCTTAATATTTTATGCCATGTTATTACACATTTTATGTTGAAATAAATCAATATATATTTCTATAATTATATTGCCGTTGTTCATTGAATATGTGTTAATATTTAACAATATTTAATGAGGGTTTCCCACCCAGGTGAATATCCTTTCTGGCACTTACGATTTATAAGTTTTCTTTATCACATTTACATCTGATACATGATATTATGTTAGGAACATACCTTGTTGTTAATTTAGACTAATTCCTTGTTATATCGTTCGTTGGCCTTAACGTTATAACCTTTATATGTGAACAACAATCAATTCGTTGAAAGACACTTGATTGAATACGACATTAAACAAAAAAGATAGGTAGAAGGCGACATCATACAGAAAGAACAATTGATAGAAATGCTTTTCCATCGAAAATTGTCGAAAACTTTCATGGTTAATGTTCGAGAACTCCGAGAATTGAAGATGAAAGTAAGCAAGTTCCAAAACGTATATAATGATGTACCGAACGTTGAAATTTATTGATAATAAAAAATCAAAATGTTATCAAATTAATTAAAATTAGTGAAATGGAATAATAAACAGCGTTCACGAAAAGCTGCCTATGATACCCTGAAGCAACAAACAACGCATGAACTTTTTCTTAAACTTCTCTCATCATTAAACGTTTTCTTGTATTTTGACGTGGTACACCACACCCTTCAAAAAGTCTTCGTTTATGAATGAAAGGGACATTTTAATAATTTTTAGCTATCTGTTGCTCTTTTTTTTCTAAACTGCATAAGGATTGAATTATTGCTAAAATTGAATAACTGTTAGCTACTGAAATAATTCTATGGAAGCATATTTGCGCCACAACTTAACCAATTAAATTAACGTGAAAAAAATGGAGGATTTCGCAAAAAAAGTTTTTGTTTTCGCGAAAACAGATCAATTACACACGAAAGAAATTAACACGAATTTATTCCTGATAATGCTCTAAATTGCCTCAACATAAAGATATAGTATCCATGAAAATAATGGAGTATTTCACGAAAACAAATTTTTTTTCTCGAAAACAGATAACTTTTTTTTTCGCGAAAACATCCATAATTTTCACGTTATTTTATGTTGTTAAGTTGTGGCACAAATATGCTTCCATAATTTTTAGATAACTGGCATCTTTCGTGAAATTGTTACGCTGTCATGAAAAGTTATCTGTTTTTCGTTTCACGAAATCTGATTTCGTGAAATCTTCCATTATTTTCATGCAAAAATATCTTTCGTGACATTTTAAGGTTTCGTGAAAAGTTATGTGTTTTCGTGAAATTCTCCATTATTTACATGAAAACTTTATCTTTATGTTGTGGCAGTTTAGAGCACTAACAGAAATAAATTCGTGTTAACATAACTTTTTTTCAATCGTGAAAATATGGATGTTTTCGCGAAAAAAACTTTTTTTTGCGAAATCCACCATTATTTTCACGTTATTTTATGTGGTTAAGTTATGGCACAAATATACTTCCATATAAATCATCCTAAATTCTAACACGACTTGACTTTTTTCCCATTGAATTTGCTCTGAATTATTACACGATAATTCACCGCGCGTGGGCACGGCTATTACTAAATACATGTCGGTATAAACTTATCATGTGACAATTGTATTTTTCGCTGGGATTTAATTTCGCGCATTTAAGAAAGCACATAATATGCGAAATTTTTACCCGCCCGTAATATGATGATACCACATTAATAGAATAATGTTTATTTTATATATTTAGATAAAATACTATAATTACTTTTCCGCTATTTTGCGGCAACGTTAAAGTGACGTTAACGCGCCAATTTAACGACGTCACGTCATTTCCGTTGTTTACATGTTATTTCCTGGTGCAATATTAAACCGTTGGAATGACAAATACGGTTCGAACGGCAACTGGAGAGTGCTGGTTGCGCGTTTGGATGAAAATGTATTCAAGTTTGTTATTCAATCTTTTAATTATTATCAGTTTTTGAATTATGGAGATGTTTAGGGAGTAAACACTAACTGCCGACCTTAAAAACCCATTTGCGTTCATTACAACGCGCTAAAATTGAGTTATGAATATTTCGCTTATTCAGTCAGATGTGTCGTGTTAGAATTGAAATAATCAATAGCTTCCGGTGAATTATCGCAGGATAATTCACGGGGCGTCGTCCAGCTGCGTAGATATACGCCCCTCGTGATATATCCTTACGCACCTGAACTGCGATAATTCACCGGAAGCTATTGATTATTTCTTAAACAAACACTATTAAACGGTTAAGTTGATACTTTTCGTTCTTACTTGCAGGCAGGGCTTCCTGGTCAGCATGGACCACGCCTATCTGTTTAAAGTTGTCAATTGGTGATTTCCCGAGTTTATTCAATGACATATGTGATTATCGAATTACACCAAACACTTTCTGGGTCTAAATACTTAAAATTTTAAAGAAATTGTGTCAAGATTACGGAATTAAACCATCTATTCACTATTAATATGTGAGTCAGCATATGACGTCTCATTCTAAAATTGAGTTTCGATAAAAATCGGAAAAACCGTTACGCGACAGAGACATGTGAAAAGGGTCTATTTTAAACGTAAACATGCAGTAATGAATTGCTATCAACCAAATACAATAGGAATTAAGAATTAAAACAGCAACAACAAAGGTAACCCCTACTTCAAAAACAATAAAAAAAGATCTATTTAAAATATTTAGTTAATATACTAACAAAGACTTACCGAATTGGTGATTTCCCGTGTTTATTCAATGACATCCAAAATTAATATCTCTAAATCAAAAAATCCTATTGTAACGGACTGGACGATTCTAAAATACTCCATTTTATTTCTTGTACAGTAATTTGAAAATTAGATAGTGATAAAAGATATTACGTTCCTAGGTTCATGTCACGTGATCTAGGCGCGAATGGTCGCATTTTAAATCGTGAGAGAAAAATATTTATATTTGGTGGATTTTAAAACGATATACTTAAAGTTGTAATTTGGATTATACAGTGGAATATAGCGGAAATGTGATTTATTATTGTAAGTTGGTGTATAATGACTAATTCAAAAAATAAAAAGAGGAAACAAAGGAATAGCAGTGACAATGAACAAAACAGTGGTAAAGTACATAAACAGAGAGGCCCGTCCGCGGAGTCGGGCACAGATAATGTAGCTGTCAGTGAGGTAATAAATTTAGCCAATTCAGTACTTTACGGGGACCATTGTGTAAGTGATAATGTGTTTGTAAATACCGTTCCAACAGAGGTGGACATTCAAGGAGAAATAGCGGAAATGGCGGAAAGTGGTAGCTCCGAACCTACGAACAGGGACCTTATGAACATTTTAAAAGCTATGTGTGCTCGTCTCGAGATCGTGGAGAAGAAGCTTGGATCCATTGAGGTGATCGAGAAAAGGATCGGGGGTATGGAAAAGGACATTAAGAATTTGTGGGTGGCACTTGATGAGCGGATGAAAAAGGTAGATGAACGGGTGCAGCGTATTGAGGACAAGGTGGACGGGGCTGATATCCACTCAGCGCAGATGATTTCACGTATCGATGAGCTGGAGAAGGAGAGGGAAGCGCTGCGTGATGACGTCTCGTACCTCCAGTCTCAGAGTATGAGGAACAACCTTGTGTTCGCTGGTGTATCTGAAGACAATAGTAATGGAAACGAGGTACCGGAAATTACGGAGCGCAAGCTGCGTCAACATCTTGTTGATGCTTTTCATATTGCACAAGAAATAGTGGACTCTATCCGGTTTGAGCGTGTGCACCGTTCCCCTGGAGCTCCGGTCGTAGGTAAAATAAGGAACATTGTGTCAAAGTTCACTTACTTTAAAGATCGAGAGATGGTGCGCAAACGGTGGAAGGAGCTGGATGGTACTGTATATAGGGTATTTGAACAGTTCCCGCAAGATGTTGTGCAGAAGAGGAGGAAGCTGGTGCCCAAGATGAAAGAGGCGAGGCGGCAGGGGAAGCGTGCTTACCTTGCCTACGACACCCTCTACATCGACGGGGTTCCGCAGCGCGCGTAGGGGCACGACGGCGGAGAGGTTTCTATCCTGTCGTGGAACGTCCACGGGCTAACTGATTGTAAAAAGAGCAATTATAGTTTTGTTAATTTGATTTGTTCGCATGATATTTGTTTCTTGTATGAAACCTGGTCTAAAGCGTCTAGCGATATTACTCTAAATGGCTATAAATCGTATAACTTTTATAGAAAATATCAACATAGAAATGCACGCAGGTCCAGCGGCGGGATTGCAATTTATTTTAAAGAGCATTTAAATGATGGAATATCTATTATAAGAAATCACTACGACACAATTATCTGGTTAAAACTTGACCATGATTTTTTCAACATTGATGAAGATATATATCTTTGTGCAGCTTATATTTGGGGTGACGATTCCCCAATGTATAATACTTTTAATATTGACCTTTTTGAATTACTAGAAAATGATGTTACATATTTTTCTGAGTTTGGTAAAGTATATACTACCGGAGATTATAACAGTAGAGTTGGAAACAAATGTGATTACATTATTCACGATTATATCAATATTTTGCATGATGATTTCGACTATTGTCCTGACCAAGTTTCTGCCCGGGCCTCAGTTGACAATGTATGTAACAATCATGGTACTAAATTACTTGACCTATGCAAATCAACATGTACACGTATTGTTAACGGTAGAATAGGCGATAGTTGTAAGCATACATTTTATTCTCAGAACGGGACTTCTACGATTGATTACGTACTTACTAGTGAACGGAATTTTGCATTCATTGTTGACTTTAAGATAGGGAATTTTAATGAATGGAGCGATCATGCCCCGTTACACTTATCACTCTGTTGTAATAACTGTTCACCCAGTCAGAAAAGATTTACAGATGTTAAATTGAAATGGGACAGTTCTCTTAGAAATCAATTTCGGTCAGAAATAATTGCCAAATTACCTGTATTTAATTCTATTGTACATGATATTGATAGCTCGAGTAGGTTGTCAATAAATAACGCAATTTGCAAATTTACCGATACTATCCGTAGTGTTGCGGACCCATTATTTTCACACAAATATACATTCACTAATAAACCAATGTATGCAACTGACAGTAGTTTAAATAATGCCGACTGGTTTGATAGTGATTGTGAATCTGCCCGTCGCTTATATATAAATGCTTTAAATTGTTTCAATTTAAATAAATCTGATGAAAATAGAGCGAATCTCTGTCACTATAAGAAGTTATATAAAGAATTATTAAGAAAAAAGAAAGGCTGCGCATATCGATTAAAAATGTCTGAAATAGAAAATTTAAAGAATAATAAACCACGTGATTTTTGGAAATTTTTTAAATCCAAAAATAAATGTTCTAGTAATAATATAACATTGGAGGATTTTAAATCATTTTTTGAAAACATAAGCAACAATACATTTAATTGTGATAACGATGAGGCAGAACAATTTTGTTCTAACTATGATTTTAGTGAAGATAACTCTGTATTTCCTGAATTAGATGTACCGTTAACTGTTGAAGAAGTGAAAAGTGCAATTAAGCAACTGAAAAGAAATAAATCTTCTGGTGTGGATCATATTTTAAACGAATATTTTATTGAATGCAGTGACATTCTTTGTAGTCATGTATGCGATATTTTTAACTGTATTTTTGAATCTGGTTATTTCCCTGAACAATGGACGCAAGGAATTATTATACCATTGCATAAAAAAGGTTCTGTTAACGATGTTAACAACTATAGAGGAATAACTCTTGTGAGTTGTTTTTCAAAACTATTTACTACAATTATAAATAAACGTATTGAATGTTTTTGTGAAAATAATAATACTATTTCTGATGCACAGTTTGGTTTTCGTAAAGGCTACTCTACAATTGATGCTATATATATATTAATGTCAATTGTACAAAAATACGTAAATGAAAACAATAGGTTATATGTTATATACGTCGACATGATGAAATGTTTTGATAGTATTTACAGAAATGCGTTGTGGTTGAAACTGTATAAAAATGGTATTCGAGGTAAAATTCTACAAATTATAAAAGATATGTATGAAAATGTTAAGTCTTGTGTTAAGTCGTGTACTTCATATTCAGATTACTTTCGCTATTCTGTTGGCTTGCGCCAAGGGGAGGTAATGTCCCCTGTGCTTTTTTCTTTGTTTGTAGAAGATTTAGAACTGTTTTTACAAAATAATATAGACTCTGGCCTGATTATAGATGATATTTTACTTATACTTCTTCTCTTTGCCGATGATATGGCTATTTTAGGTAAAACTCCGGAAGAAGTTCAAACTCATTTGGATAATCTTCTTATATATTGCAATGCATGGGGTTTAAAAGTTAATACTTCTAAAACAAAAATTATGGTATTTCGTAAGAGAGGCCGTTTGCGCCAAAATGAGTCATGGACCTATGATGGCCACACCATTGAAATAGTAGATAATTTTAATTATTTAGGCACAGTAATAAATTATACAGGAAGTTTTTCATTAAATCAAGAGCATTTAGTGGGCAAAGCCCTTAAAGCTATGAATATTTTGTCGACAAAGTGTAAATTATATGATTTAAAACCAAAAATATTATGCCAGTTATTTGATGCATTTGTAGGCTCCATCTTAAATTATGCCTCTGAAATATGGGGTTTTACTAAATCCAAAGAAATTGAGCGTATCCACTTGAAGTTCTGTAAACGATTGTTGCAAGTTAGGCAAAATAGCTGTAACGCATGTGTTTATGGCGAGTTAGGCAGATTCCCTCTATATATTAATCGTTATACTAGAATGTTAAAATATTGGTTTAAAATTAGTTCTGGTAATAATATCATTCTGAAAACTGTGTATAATATGAATGTTGAATGTTGTCTTAAAGGGCATACAAATTGGATTTCCCATATTAAAAAATTGTTAGATGACTATGGATTTACATATGTTTTTAATAATCCTAATAGTGTAAAAGTAAGCTCTTTTATATGTAATTTTAAAATCAGACTTATAGATGCGTTTAAACAAGAATGGTTTGGCACGATAAACAATAGTTCTATGCTAGATATGTATAGAAGCTTTAAAACTGTATTTATTTATGAGCCATATTTAGATATATTACCTAGAAATTTACGTAAGAATCTAGTAAAACTAAGAATGTCAGTTTATCCTTTAAGAATACAAACAGGGCGTTATGCCAGCAACAATACACCTAGAAACGAAAGATACTGTTTGATTTGCAATAGCAACGACATTGAAGATGAGTTTCACTTTGTTTGTATTTGTCGCTGCTATATAAATATAAGAAGACAATACCTGAAACGTTATTTTTACATAAACCCATCTGTGTTTAAGTTTCATCAATTACTTGTATCTACAGATAAAAATGAGGTTGTTAAATTATGTAAATACATTCAAGAAGCCTTTGAAATTCGCAACACATTAGTATAATAACACATATTGTTAATAACTTAACCTTTCTGCCAATACGATTCTATAATACTTAAAATTGCAATTATAATTATAAATTATAAATTTAGAATAGAAGATACGATTCTGTATTAGTTATAGTTTCAATAACAATAATTTAATATAGACATGTTTGTTTTTATAAAAAATGTCATTTGTGTTTATATTGCGTGACATTGTTTACCACACAATGTATGTGTTGAGACGATGTACTTTTGTATAAGTCTGAATAAAATGTCTGTTCTGTTCTGTTCTGTTCCTATTCATACGTCGGTTCTTTGAAGCGTATTTATTGAGTTCTATTATTGAAGATATCGGGTATTGGTAAAAGGTGTTAAAGGTATTGTCAACTGATTTCTAAAGACTTCTTTTATTATTGATAAAAGGTGCTATTCACCTACCCAAGTGACAAAAGATATTACGTTTTCTATTGATACGCCGGTTCTTTTGATTTCTTTGTTATAAAAGAAATGCCAATAATATAAATTGGGTAGTAATAAAAAATATAACGTTTCTATTTATTCTTTAGAACCACATTCCATTAATTGTTATCGTATAAGTAAATAATTAGTCTGTATTGACATGTCGGTTCTTGCTTCTTTGTTATAAAAGAAATACCAATACTATAAATTAGGTAATGACAAAAGACATTAATTCTCTATTAATACACGTGTTCTTTGAAGCGCATTCCATGTATTGTCATTCAAAGAGTTCTATTATTGAAGATATTGATAAAAGGTGTTATCGATATTGTCAACAGATTTGTATAGACTTCATTCATGGTTCATAAAAGGTGTTTATCGGCTTTTCGCTCCGCGTCGCAGACAATTAATGTTTCATTATAAGACTGGGTTGTGTTTCTTTAACATAATATGTATTTTAAATTACTTTTAAAGCCTGGAGCTGTTTTTAAATCAAATGTATTTCATTTAATCTTTGGTTAAACGATCACAGTATATGAAATAACGAGTAATGTATTTGTACTAAACGAATTGAAACATAATATATATCACAAACATACACAGCGTGTATGTTTATGACGAAAGTTACACTGGCACCGGGTATCCTCTAAGGGTTTCGTTCCTTAGAGGATACCCTGTGACAGTGTGTGCGGCGGACCAAATTCGAAAACGCAGTGGCAGATTTGTCATTTCAAATACATATACGAGCAGTGGACCTGGTAAACATTGGGTGACATTTTATTTTCCCGTGAGAGGTCCAGACGAATTTTTCGATTCATTCGGAAGACAACCTGACTACTACTCAGTGGGTTTTTAAGACATTTTGACAGTAGTGGTATTTTGAGGGCCCCCCCCCCACGATATTTCTGCTCAGAACCGATATTTTTGCTCTAAAGGTGACTATGGCTTAAGTAGCGCGTTGGACGCGTAGTAAAGTTATTCTTCGTTATATTTTTGACTTCTATGAACTAATGCACTAGTCTGCGACTATTTCCGAGACACTCGCAGACTTCCAGGAATTTTGGTGCCAATCGAAATAATGATATTTTTGACTTCTATGAACTCTCCCGAGTCTAATACACCAGTCTGCGACTATTTCTGAATCTCTCGCAGACTTCCATGATGTTGGAGCCAATCGAGATAATGACATTTTTGACTTCTTTAGACTCTCCTGAGTCTAATACACTAGTCTGCGACTAATTCCGAGACACTCGCAGACTTCAAGGAATTTTGGTGCCAAACGAAATAATGATATTTTTGACTTCTATGAACTCTCCCGAGTCTAATACACCAGTCTGCGACTATTTCTGAATCTCTCGCAGACTTCCAGGAATGTTGGAGCCAATCGAGATAATGACATTTTTGACTTCTTTAGACTCTCCTTAGTCTAATGCACTAGTCTTCGACTATTTCCGAGACACTCGCAGACTTCCAGGAATTTTGGTGCCAATCGAAATAATGATATTTTTTACTTCTATGAACTCTCCCGAGTCTAATACACCAGTCTGCCACTATTTCTGAAACTCTTGCAGACTTCCAGGAATCTTGGTGCCAATCGAGATAATTACATTTTTGACAAAGATTGCATAAGTCTGCGACTGTTTCTGAGTGCATAAGTCTGCGACAGTTTCTAAGAACGTCGCAGACTTCCAGGAATTGTGATGCCAATCGAGATAATGACATTTATAACTTCTTGAGACTCCCGAGTCTACTGGACTAGTCTGCGACTGTTTCCGAGACCCTCGCAGACTTCCAGAAATTTTTGTGCCAATCGAAATAATGATATTTTTGACTTCTATGAACGGCTATTTTTAAAACTCTTGCAGACTTCCAGGAATTTTGATGCCAATCGAGATAATGACATTTTTAACATCTAAGGACTCTCTCGTACTTCAAAGACTTTAAATTCATATTAATTAACTAAGCTAACAGTTAATTGTGAATAATTTGTCGACCTCATTTGGTTTTCAAATGAATGAAGGGCGTTAAAAGAAATAAAATAGCTTTCAATCATTTTAAATGAGATTCTTTTGAATTCGCAGGTGTTTATTTATGATATTTATGCAAATTGAATGTCTTAATTTGTTTGGATAATATACTGGATTGATGAGACTGTCAAATATTACTTAAGTTCACGCTGTGTCCGTTTCTTAGATGTTTGCATATTTGTATGACTGTCAAATTTACTGTACATTTTGTTAGTAAAATCACTGAATACGCTCGGGGTTTGTTGATCTTAATCAGAGTTATGTACTGCCTTAGTGTCTACCATTTAGTGCATAAAGATGTATTTACATTCTTGTCCTCCATTCCATGAAGCTGTCAATCGCCTTTACTACGACCAGTACCAACTCTATGTATTACTGTTATCACTATGATACGCATTTAAACCCCACACAGTAGGCGTTAACTACCAAAAACCAATTTCGGATAAGCAGATAGTTTACAAGTATGTTTAAACCCACATCCAAACTACATATCATCGAGATAAAGGTTTCGCGTGATTGATTCAATATAAGATGGCCGCGCTGTAGTAATTTATGCCGGGCTCACCGGGTGCGTGTGTGAATATGTACGTATAATGTGGGTCGCATGTCATAAAAAGAATGTTTACCTTTAGTGAGATACCTTCAACTCATTGTTGCGGAACATGTAAACATTAGACTAAGTGTGGGTTATAGACGTATAAATTTTCATATAGTGGTTAAGTAGACTCTTACCCAGAAACTCAAATGCAATAGACTCGGGAGAGTCCATAGAATTCAACAAATGTCATTATCTCGATTCTGGAAATCTGCAAGGGTGCCAGAAGCAGAAGCATACCTGTGTTATGGACTCCGGCAGGTCTTTAGACATGTCTTAATTTTATTAAGCACGAGGAGTGAAATAGTAGGCATGAAGAGTAAAAGAGGTGGCTAGAGGAGTGAAAGAGGAGGGATGATAAGTGAAAGAGGAGGCATGAGGAGTGAAAAAGGAGGTATGAGGAGGTATCCGGCGTTTGCTCGCGGTAGCTGTAATTCACAACTTTCCGCGAGCAAACGCCGGATATCATCACCCCTATCCTCTCCTATTTGCTCGCGGTAGCACGATTCACTCCTTACAATTATTTAATTTGATCGGATAAATTAATTAAGTTGTTAAATATTGTATGCGATATCAAGATCATTAATAAACAAAAAGATCCTGAGGTCTGCATGGGTGTTCAACACAATCAATGACTGATGGGCATACATGTAAGTTACGAGTTTTATGAGGGTGACATATACAATATCGTAGTGACTTTAATTAAAACAGTTAGGTGTCATAATATATCTCTCAGTGATTGCTTGGATGTCGAAGAGTCAAGACGTGCTTTAGAAACATGGACTTATTGGATAACAAAGACATTACGAGGATGCGTAAGAGGAAGATTAAAAGGAGCATGTATCAACGTGGTCAGAGACCTCAGTCTGAAATAAACATTAGAATGGTTCTACCGGCAGAGCAGACAACCGCTATAGCTAAAAGTATGCTCGAACGTCAAGCTAAGCCTAAAGATGTGTCAGTTATAGGTCTGAAAGAAATACAACCCACCAGTGAAAAACGCAAACGCCAGAATTCAAAATTAAGTAATACAACCGGGAAGAGTAAAACACCTAGACTGAATCCGCCATCTACTGGAAGAAAGCCAACAGAGAACAAAGGTGAACTCGAAAACATCGCAATTGTCGGACAAGTATTAAATTGAACGCTTCTCTCACCCCTCCTCAGTCTTATTTCAAACACTGAAGAAGATGTTTCAGTGCGATATTTGTTTTAAAAATTTTGGGAGAAAGGATAATATGTTACGAAATAAAAATTCGGCGCATTAAGATATGGACTCGGATGAAGGCGCGATGTCAGACGTATCAGTGAAAGAGGATATCTTTGGGCCCATAGATGACAATGAGACAAATCACAGTGACAGTGATGACGATACATCTGTCAATTCAGATGAGCCCTTGGAGTTCGATCCTTGGAGCTACATTGTAGATGATGCGTTTCAAAAGTGCCAGTTGCAGTATGAATCTAAGGTTAATGAGCTCATGGAGGATGATGCCGACATCAGTGAATCTGAAGCCAAAGAAAATGTTTTCCGTAATATGAAAAGCACCTACAGGAAAGCAATGATGAACAGTTTTGGCAGTAAATTGGTATGGTTTGATGCAATGAAAAACGATCCTATCTACAAATCTATAAAGAAAACAGTCAGTCGGCTGATTGATACAGATGGGTTCGACCAAGACGAAGCTTTGAAAGACGGCATACTCAAGCGGAAGTTTCTCTTTGATAAAGTCCTAGATACATACCAAATTCCAGAGCTTGAAAGAGAGGATGCCATGGAACAAGAAGAAGACTCTGAATGATAGTGTTAACCACGAGAAATCATGAATTGCTATAAAATAAATCGTTTGAGGAAGTTTACATAAAAATTATGACAGTTCATCTTAATTTAGTAGCGTGCATGTTTAGCCGTTTACATGTAAAAATATAGAGGGAATGTTAGATATAACTGGTAAAAGTATGATATAAATAAAACCAATGAAACCATCTTCTTTTGTTGAATCAGTTTATTCGTTATCCTCATTTAAGTAATTACTTTCATTAGTACATACATGAGGTTAACGCAATTACCTATCCAACATTCATTACTTAAATGCCCATACTTACCTCACACTTCTCACGCCAACTTTTTCACTCCTCATGACTCCCCTTTCACTCCTCATACCTCCTTTTTCACTCCTCATGCCTCCTCTTTCATTTATCATCCCTCCTCTTTCACTCCTCTAGCCACCTCTTTTACTCTTCATGCCTTCTATTTCACTCCTCGTGCTTAATAAAATTAAGACATGTCTAAAGACCTGCCGGAGTCCATAACACAGGTATGCTACTGCTTCTGGCACCCTAGCAGATTTCCAGAATCGAGATAATGACATTTGTTGAATTCTATGGACTCTCCCGAGTCTATTGCATTTGAGTTTCTGGGTAAGAGTCTACTTAAACACTATGTGAAAATTTATACGTCTATAACCCACACTTAGTCTAATGTTTACATGTTCCGCAACAATGAGTTGAAGGTAACTCACTAAAGGTAAACATTCTTTTTATGATATGCGACCCACATTATACGTACATATTCACACACGCACCCGGTGAGCCCGGCATAAATTACTACAGCGCGGCCATCTTATATTGAATCATTCACGCGAAACCTTTATCTCGATGATATGTAGTTTGGATGTGGGTTTAAACATACTTGTAAACTATCTGCTTATCCGAAATTGGTTTTTGGTAGTTAACGCCTACTGTGTGGGGTTTAAATGCGTATCATAGTGATAACAGTAATACATAGAGTTGGTACTGGTCGTAGTAAAGGCGATTGACAGCTTCATGGAATGGAGGACAAGAATGTAAATACATCTTTATGCACTAAATGGTAGACACTAAGGCAGTACACAACTCTGATTAAGATCAACAAACCCCGAGCGTATTCAGTGATTTTACTAACAAAATGTACAGTAAATTTGACAGTCATACAAATATGCAAACATCTAAGAAACGGACACAGCGAGAACTTAAGTAATATTTGACAGTCTCATCAATGCAGTATATTATCCAAAACAAATTAAGACATTCAATTTGCATAAATATCATAAATAAACACCTGCGAATTCAAAAGAATCTCATTTAAAATGATTGAAAGCTATTTTATTTCTTTTAACGACCTTCATTCATTTGAAAACCAAATGAGGTCGACAAATTATTCACAATTAACTGTCAGCTTAGTTAATTAATATGAATTTAAAGTCTTTGAAGTACGAGAGAGTCCTTAGATGTTAAAAATGTCATTATCTCGATTGGCATCAAAATTCCTGGAAGTCTGCAAGAGTTTTAAAAATAGCCGTTCATAGAAGTAAAAAATATCATTATTTCGATTGGCACCAAAATTTCTGGAAGTCTGCGAGGGTCTCGGAAACAGTCGCAGGCTAGTGCAGTAGACTCGGGAGTCTCAAGAAGTTATAAATGTCATTATCTCGATTGGCACCACAATTCCTGGAAGTCTGCGACGTTCTTAGAAACTGTCGCAGACTTATGCACTCAGAAACAGTCGCAGACTTATGCAATCTTTGTCAAAAATGTAATTATCTCGATTGGCACCAAGATTCCTGGAAGTCTGCAAGAGTTTCAGAAATAGTGGCAGACTGGTGTATAAGACTCGGGAGAGTTCATAGAAGTAAAAAATATTATTTCGATTGGCACCAAAATTCCTGGAAGTCTGCGAGTGTCTCGGAAATAGTCGCAGACTAGTGCATGAGGCTCAGGGGAGTCTAAAGAAGTCAAAAATGTCATTATCTCGATTGGCTCCAACATTCCTGGAAGTCTGCGAGAGATTCAGAAATAGTCGCAGACTGGTGTATTAAGCTCGGGAGAGTTCATAGAAGTCAAAAATATCATTATTTCGTTTGGCACCAAAATTCCTGGAAGTCTGCGAGTGTCTCGGAAATAGTCGCAGACTAGTGCATTAGACTCAGGAGAGTCTAAAGAAGCCAAAAATGTCATAATCTCGATTGGCTCCAACATTCCTGGAAGTCTGCGAGAGATTCAGAAATAGTCGCAGACTGGTGTATTAGACTCGGGAGAGTTCATAGAAGTCAAAAATATCATTATTTCGATTGGCACCAAAATTCCTGGAAGTCTGCGAGTGTCTCGGAAATAGTCGCAGACTTGTGCATTAGTTCATAGAAGTCAAAAATATAACGAAATATCGGGGGGGACCCTCAAAATACCTCTACTTTTGACGAAGCCATATTTTATGAACTGTAGTCAAATACAACATAATAAATCTGACACTTGCGGACTTTATTGCGCTTATTACGTTATCAACAGATTTGCCGGAAAAACAATGAGAGATATCGTCAAACCTTTCGACGTGAAACGCAAGGAACGTAATGATCAACTTGTTGTAAATAGTTTATTGTAAAATGAATTGTATTTTTATTTTGAGTAAAATAAATGTTGAAATTTGAATATAGTGATGTTATTTGTATCGTCCTTGTTTATTGTCTAGCGATATGCTCCGAAATACAAAGTGAAAACATAATTTATCTGGGATAATAGATTAAAATAAATAAGGGCAGCGGCGGCGGCGGCGGTGGAGGTTGATCACGCTTACATGTTCAACAGTCTAACCTTCGTCATAAACATACACGCTGTGTATGTTTGTGATATATAATATGTTTCAATTCGTTTAGTACAAATACATTACTCGTTATTTCATATACTGTGATCGTTTAACCAAAGATTAAATGAAAGACATTTTATTTAAAAACAGCTCCAGGCTTTAAAAGTAATTTAAAATACATATTATGTTAAAGAAACACAACCCAGTCCAAAAATGAAACATTAATTGTCTGCGACGCGGAGCGAAAAGCCGATAAACACCTTTTATGAACCATGAATGAAGTCTATACAAATCTGTTGACAATATCGATAACACCTTTTATCAATATCTTCAATAATAGAACTCTTTGAATGACAATACATGGAATGCGCTTCAAAGAACACGTGTATTAATAGAGAATTAATGTCTTTTGTCATTACCTAATTTATAGTATTAGTATTTCTTTTATAACAAAGAAGCAAAAACCGACATGTCAATAGAGACTAATTATTTACTTATACGATAAAAATTAATGGAATGTGGTTCTAAAGAATAAATAGAAACGTAATATCTTTTATTACTACCCAATTTATAATATTGGCATTTCTTTTATAACAAAGAAATCAAAAGAACCGGCGTATCAATAGAAAACGTAATATCTTTTGTCACTTGGGTAGGTGAATAGCACCTTTTATCAATAATAAAAGAAGTCTTTAGAAATCAGTTGACAATACCTTTAACACCTTTTACCAATACCCGATATCTTCAATAATAGAACTCAATAAATACGCTTCAAAGAACCGACGTATGAATAGGAACGTAATATCTTTTATCACTATCTAATTTTCAAATTACTGTACAAGAAATAAAATGGAGTATTTTAGAATCGTCCAGTCCGTTACAATAGGATTTTTTGATTTAGTGATATTAATTTTGGATGTCATTGAATAAACTCGGGAAATCACCAATTCGGTAAGTCTTTGTTAGTATATTAACTAAATGTTTTAAATAGATCTTTTTTATTGTTTTTGAAGTAGGGGTAACCTTTGTTGTTGCTGTTTTAATTCTTAATTCCTATTGTATTTGGTTGATAGCAATTCATTACTGCATGTTTACGTTTAAAATAGACCCTTTTCACATGTCTCTGTCGCGTAACGGTTTCTCCGATTTTTATCGAAACTCAATTTTAGAATGAGACGTCATATGCTGACTCACATATTAATAGTGAATAGATGGTTTAATTCTGTAATCTTGATTAATCTTTATTTAAAATTTTAAGTATTTAGACACAGAAAGTGTTTGGTGTAATTCGATAATCACATATGTAGTTTGGAAGGAAAAAATAAATTATTTATTATGCAAATTAATCCCGTTTACTAGATTTGAACAAGCGCTCATCTCAGAAACACATGAAACCATAAAGAATCTAACTAAAAAATAATCTAGGGCATATGAACCATATGAAAATTATTTTGCATTGGTTTTATTTATATAATTTTAAAGTTACCTTCGATTCATCCTTAGGGTACATCTAGTCAGGTCTTAATAGCCGAAATTGAACTCGATCGTTTGGTTTGTGCCTTAAAAGTAAAACAGAATAGAAAGTGTATCTCATTCTGAAATTCGGAGATTATATGGTAGTGATAAAAACACGTATTACGAATGGTCCGTGATTAACCTGTCAATCAAGTTCATCGGTGCATTACATTGGATAAATGCTTAAGATACGAAATACAATGACTGGAATTTCTTTTATATCGATAACAAAGAATAGAATGCGCTTCAAAGAATCGTTGTATCAATAGAAAACGTAATGTCTTTATCATTATCTAAACTATATTATTGACTTAAACAATTGAAGGTATTTCTTTTATTAAACAAAGAAGCAAGAACCGACATGTCAATAGAGACTAAATGTCTTTTGTCATTATATTATTAACTTAAACAATCAAAGGTATTTCTGATAACAATTCATGGAATGCGTTCAAATAATTGGTGTATCAATAGAGAATTAATGTCTTTCATCATTACATAATTTATAGTATTGGTATTCATTTTATAACAAAGAATGGCATGCGGTTCTAAAGAATTTGTGTCTGAATAGAAACTTAATATCTTTTGTCATTACCTAATTTATAATATTGGTATTTCTTTTATAACAAAGAACGGAATGTGGTTCTATAGAACCCATGTATCAATAGAGTTATAAAGTCTATTATCATTATCCAATTTATTTTATTGTCTATAACAATCGTAGGTATTTCTTTTATAACAATCAAAAGAACCGGTGTAACAATAGAGTCATAAAGTCTATTATCCGATATTATTGACACTAACAAAAAAAAGAATTAAAGGAAAGAAAAAGAGCCAATAGAAACGGTACGTTAATGAATAGAAAGAAAGGAACCAATAGAAACGCTTTTCGAACTATGAATGTCTTTGAACGTTGATGTTCATTTAGTCGCTGGACACCGAGGAGTGAACATCGAAACAGGTATTTGTGATATTTTTTATTTTTATAATTTCTAAAGCAACATGGCGTCATATTTACTGCGGTTTATCATGTGTCTTTTGTTTTCAGAAAATAATGTAATCTTTTTTAGAAAATGATGTTTATTTCAGAAAATGATGTAATAATATTATGATCTTATTTTTTTCAAAAATATAATGATTTGTTATATTAACTGACAATAGATGATGTAACGTTGCTACGTCATCCGCTTATAGTAACAAGATGGCCGCTAACTAGGTCATGTATTTATAGAAACAAGATGGCCGCTATCTAGGTCATGTTACGTAATGTTACGTAATGTTTGTTTGCCACCAAAGAGACCCCAGTTCTACTGCTTCACTTAAAGTTGCATATTTACATCAGCAGAGATTTGTGATTTTCCGAGTTTCCAGGCTATTTTTTTTTATCTCATACCCTTTAAAAATAGATCTTGTCTTTCATTTTGCAAAGAACAGTTTCATTTGTTTTAAATAATATACTTTTTGTTTCAATACTTGACTGGAGAATATTTTATATCCGGTTTATAAAAATTTTTAAAAAAAATCAAAAATACTTCACATTTAAAGAAAACTTTTCAATTTTCAATCCGACTTAAAACAGAAATTTAATTAAATACATTTTTGTGTATAGAACAATTTAAACGCATAAATAATGTAAGAAGCAAAATAACTTTGAAATGTACATCCACTATATAGAACAAAAAATATCGAAACATAAATCTGCGACATATTTTAGCAACTGTACACAAAGCTGTCATGAAGTCTATGTTATGACATTGTGTGTAACACTATTTACGTTTTTAACAACACTAGAACATACAAGCGTTTAAATTTTCATGTGGCAGTGAAAAAAAAACGAAAATGAAATCGGGGCAATTTCCACAACAGATTTGAATATAACTGGCTAAGACGTAAAGATCAGTCATCGATAAAATGTCAGTATGTAAAATGGGTCTGCGAGACTAGCTGGAAAGTCGTTATCATTAAAACGAAATTAATTTAGGATTACTGTTAACAGATATTAGAATCGTGCCCAACGATCATCAAATAGTGTGAAAAAGTCACTTAATCTATTTTCCTCATTAGGGTCTCGACATTAGATTTAAACGAAACATAATTATGAACCACATTAAGCACATTCAATCCTGTTTGATGGCATTATATAATTTCGTACACAGTAATATTTTGTTACAATGGTTTGCTTCCATTCTATTTTTAATCACATAATTAAAAAGAAACCAGATAGAAGAAGAACTTTTCTGCTGCGGTCGATTATATATTTATTAATAACGTTCACAAATCAATGGCATCATACTACGTCACGAGCACCTACCAAAAAGATCCATCCCGGACTTTTTTTTGTAAACAAACTCGTCGCTTCAAAGGTAAACTTTAATTTTTCTGTTTGAAATCTTCGTAGCTGAAAATTGTTTTGTAGCGCAACAAATATTCATAAGTCTCAATATTATTATTCCGAGAAGCATTTACTGTGAGATGAGCCAGTTTATGAGTTTATTCGGTTTTAATTTGTTTTTTGAGAGATCCATCCAGGACTCAGGCCAAAAACAACATACATCGATGCCGAGTTCTGTCGATGCAGCCCTGCATTTTTGTAGCCGATTGGAGCCGATTGTTAGATACATTATCAAAGTCATTTTCGACATTTGATTTATGCACAAATCGTGATAGTTTGTCCAATTTAGAGTAAAAAAGTAAAAAGATCCATCTGGGACACGAGTGAAAAATAGATCCATCTGGGACTCGGTTCCGTCGAGCGCTTTGTATACCTTGTCAATTACAAGTTTTATTCCCATAAAGCATTTTAATCTATACGAATTATTTAACTTGAAAATAAATATCATTGAACAAATTCTCCATACATGTAGCTTACAAACAAAAATGTAATATAAAGCAAGCAAGCCAGGGCATCATCAACTGTTTTACAAACTGTCAACTTTAAGGGCACCAGGCCTTTAAACATCCCGACAATTAACCACTCCACTATGGACGAACAATAAAAAATAAACGTTCTGATGTGCATAATGTATGCAAATCATACAGTAAAATTACTTATTTAGGACAACTTTACATTGAATTTTCCGACATTGCGAGGCCCAAGACTGCGGTTTAATTCCATATTTCGTACTGATATATATGTTATGAGAAATAATTAATTTAATATTTCAGAACAATGTTTACCTGTTCACATTGTGGCCAGGAATTTCACAGTAAGAGTGGATTGCGAAGACATGAAGAAAGACATGAAGGAACCGGGAAATACACATGTGTTGTGTGTGGCAAGCTGGCATTCTGCCAGAAAGAACATGAAGAACATTCTGCAAGACATAATGTCATCATGCCACTTAAAGGGTTCTCTGGATCCCTTCCACATGACGGCACAGTCCTAAACGTGGCCCCCGTTAATGTGGTTTGGTTGTCCCATATCCCATTCTGTATTATGATCATTGATTCCGACGCCGTTGAATATATAAAGGGTCATGATAAGTTAACTCTGACTACATGAATGTCTACTAAGTAAGGACAACGGAGTTGTCTACCATGTAACACGAAACATATGGACCAATGAGATAAAACTGTTAATATTTTTTATTCGCATTAAGCACATTCAATCCTGTTTAATGCCATTATTGTAATATAATAAGCAACTACAGCGATATCAAATCGTACTCGATGAACCTGTCAGAGGGTCAGCGTGTATAATCACTGTATCGGCCTGTTATGGCTATGGTTGCAGATTGTTTATTATTACAATAGTTATATAACCCTAGAGACATTATCGTTAACGTTGTTTATAACGGTAGCTATGTAAACAGTATAGGTTCTACATATATACTGGACGAGCAAGGCTCTCCAGTGCTCCAGTGCGATATTCTTAGTGGGGCACATTCTAGTAGCATGCTAGCGCGGCGGTCTTAGAAGCTCGTCCGAGCGACCTACGACGAGGGCTCCTAGGCCGACGCTCACGTTTAAGTGTTGTTCCTGTTGTACTTCTATGCAGTAGAATAACGTGACAATTATATAATTTCGTACACAGTAATATTCGCTTCCATTCCATTTTAATCACATAATTAAAATTGAAACCAGATAGAAACATAACTTTATAATGCTGCGGTTAATAACGTTCACAAATAAAAGCAAAACTTTTAAGACAATAGTCATCATTCCACTTAAAGGGTTCTCTGGATCCCTTCCACATGACGGCACAGTCCTGAACGTGGCCCCCGTCATTGTGGTTTGGTTGTCCCATGTCCCATTCTGTATTATGATCATTGATTCTGACGCCGTTGACCCATGAGAAACGGTCGGTGCCTTGAAAATCTTTGCCACCAATCCAATAACCATTTCTGTCAGAATCTGTAATAGCGTAACAGAGGTTAATTAATTTTTTTTCATCGATACATCGCTATGTGTTAAGTTAATCTCTGTATGCTATACTACTCAAAATTTGATAAGGATCACTTAAAATATTATATTGTGTTTATTCCTTACATAAGGTTAAAACGATAAAGTATTTGCTGTGATTCTGAAAATTTGTTCATTTGACATCAGCTTTGTGCCAAACAAAAATGAGCCGGCAAACCGTTGAAACAGAACAGCGGTTGAAACTTGATATGGGCAATAATTCAGGATAAAACGGAAAGCGATCCCTATCAAATTTTGAGTAGTAAATAATATCTATAACATTTGCTTTCAGTAACATCCAACTCAGAGAGATGAGTGAAGTTCGTAATAATCTATATAAATACAAACATTTTCAAGGGTGTTTAGGCCATTTTTGTTCGATTTATTCATTATTTCAATACAGCTCGGTCACACGAAGCCTGCGACCGACGAGCAGTCGTTACACGAGATCTTTGAACGGTTACCAGAAATCGTTTTCTGGTTATAATTGTTTTTATTTAAATTTTAACGATAAGCGTCCATGCGTTAAATTATTTCACTGATTCACTTCATTTGTTAGTTAAGTAATAGTTTAGAAGCTGATCTATAATTTCACTATTCGTTCGAGAAGCTCCTAAGAGTCAATTATATATTTTGTAGGAAATAAGTGAAGCCCTAGTGACATTCATACTGCTTCTGCTTCTAGCCGTTCCAAGGCGGTTACATACCCGGGCCCTAGATCATAAAACTTTATTAAGAGACAGTCTCATATCTCAAGTATCTGATTGGCTGAAGTCGCGACTGCCTTAATCATATGCTTGATATTTGAGATTTGTCTCCAATCTCTGTTTTATGATCTTGGGCCCCATGTCGCAACCACCACATGCTTTCTGTCGTGTTTATATCGGTTGTTAAAATTATTACTTTTGCTACTGCTGTAGTTGTTTCATTGTTTATTAAAGAACTGTGATTGTGTTTCTTCTCTGAATCATGTTCACTTTAGAAAACGGAGATGTTGCTCAAACATAAATTTGAAATAAATAAAACACATTAATTGGAAGAGCATGTAAATTCTACGAACTGTGTTTAATTTTACTCGGTCTCGGTAAGATCAATGAGAGGGTCTCGGTAAGATCATTACTAACCCGCGCTTTCGGCTTTTCAATGTTATTATCTTCTTTTTTTTTTGCCTATGTGCTTTTGCATACAACATTGTTGAGCTAATACGTGTGTTGGAGTTATTTCGCCCAGACAACTTGTACTTGTTTTGTGATAAGAGAACCTGCTGGGGCAAATGCGAGGTTGGTGCACCCTAGAACCTGGTTTAAATACCCAGTGGCAAATTGTTTTGCACAGACCGTTCCAAGACGGTAACCCCAAGGGTTCTCATTTCGTTGTTTGTGGCGTCTTATTTGATTTGTACATACTTATAAAAACATGCTCTATTTTCGTCTCTTCTTTTTCGCTTCGTGGGGAGTTTGTGTTTTGTGAGTGTAGCGATTCTTGACATGCATATTTCACTTTTTTTTGAAACTCTTGCTATTACCGAATACTAATGCCATGCAATGTTATTGTTACTGCTATTGGAATCTTTAAAACAAACAGATGCTCGATCATTTTATTTTAATCTTGTCATCGTGTACTTGTTGATTTACACCAGTTGCTCCAGTCTGGGAAAAGTCATCGAGCAGCTAGCTACCCATTTTGCTTTATACTACCAGTAGCTTCTTATGCTTCGTTTCTATGTTCTTTTTCATGAAACATTGTCGTCTATAAGGCTGGGTTTTTGTGGCATTTATTAAGTATACTTTGTCTTATGAATTACATTAATCAAATAATTTTCACAAAGTATCCTACATCCAGGCATAACTCGTTTAAAGCAAATCCTATTTATATTCCAAAAAAGTCAAATATGCATACATCAACCTTATAGTCGACAATGCCACAAAAAACCGAAGTAAGAATCGACAGAATTAGTTGTTGTTATTATTGGTCACTTCAGTTAACTTACAGTCAGCTTGTATCTTGTGTCTCATCAGAAGTGCCTTGTCGTGTGTATCCAGAACAACTAGATCACCATGCTCTTTCTTACATTGAGACTGAGCAGCGCCCCATTCCAAGTTATGATTGGTAACGATACGTACACACAGGTGCGCGTTGTTATTGTGTAAATATATATATCCATCATGTTCGCAATGTGATTGATTTGTACCGCTGCTTAGCGTTGCTCCTAAAACATTTCATAAATATTAACAAAGGAAAACTTTCTATTCAGATAGAGATTATAACACACATTATTCGTAAGATTATTAACTGCGACAAAGAAATCGCTTCCGAGAAAGAAATCTTCGGACGAATCCCGTGTGGAATGCTTCATAAAGAATGTAAAACAAAACGCTCGATTTTTCTCGGAATTCTCTCGGTATTCTTGTGCTTACGTAGAATGACAAGGAAATATATGCAATAGTGATAATACTTTACTTGTAAAAATAACGTGTATCTCAGTTTTATTAGTTTGGCGATGTTGAACTTTTCCCATATGTATGTTTCGATTGAGCAATTTTCAACGTTGTGTTGAGTTTTTCTGTTAAAGCTGGAATAATGTGTGTGATGTATCAAACCATTTTGTTATCTTTTTTCTGAAATCTTTGGATGGTTCTTTAAGCATGGGGCTGTACGCATGTTGTACTTTTTTATATTCAAATTCAAACTGAACACGGACACAGCTAATAAAATGCTTTTTTCGGACGTGCACAAAAAGCAGAACGAGAAAATACTTCGTATGATCGTAAAAGCAATGCAAGATAGACAAGATCATAAAAACATGATTGGGGACCAGTCTCAGATCTCAAGCATCTGAACAGTCGCCATTTCAGCCAATCATAGGCTTTAGATTTGAGATCGGTCTATAATGTAGTTTTATGATCTTGGGTTGGGAAAAGGAGAAAACCAAAGAAGTAAATTTCAAGAAATAATTCAATCAACTTGAACGAATATTACGTTGCTGCTGATATATTATTTTTACCAATTTAAACCATGGTTTACATTGACCGTTTGTAAATAACTTAACAGCAAATATCACGGTTCATATAACTAAAATAGGCAAGCTGGAATTTATTTAATTTTATGGAATTTTATTTAAAGCAATTTTCACTGTTCGTATAACAACACTAAAATAGGCAAATTAAATTTACCTGGCAGGTTAGGTGTTTGTTTCAGATGTGTAGTGTCTTCGCAAATGAAGTACTGTTCATTATTGCAGTAATCGTCGTGCCAGCGGTAGTGATCAGGACCCCATAGAACAACACAGTCTTGATGCACGTTTGGACCGTCATCGGGTTGCCTGTTAGGTGCTTCCATATCTCCGCCTCCCCAGTTGGTATAATACAACTTATTGCCGTTCGGCCAGTAAAATTCCGTCTTGTCGTATTTATCGTAGAGTCCAATATAGTATGTTCGTTCTCTCTCGGTTAGGAGTCCTATAGAAGAATGATAAAAACGTCAGCAAAACTTCAAACTCCTTTAAGAAAACATTTTTAGGAATGATATTAGCTCTCAACAAATACATGTGAGACATCGTTTAACAAGAAATCAATAAGTTGTCGTTACTGAATTGTAGAGACAAGCTGGAATATATAGAGAATTTTATAAAGCCGCAACAATGCACGAACAGTGCTACTGTAAATTCCTAATGATAATTTGTTTGATGCATTTATTTTTTGTAGAATTTATGAAAGATTTCCTAACGTGAATGATGCAGGATCATGTTTTCCACAAATATTGTTTTCTCGTGCGAATCGATTGTAACGAGATCGTCTCCGATATCTTCACACGCCCTCTTGGCTGTTTCTTGATTCAGTTTACGAGTCTCGTCAATCTTGATGCACATTCCCGTGATGTCGTCGTAATAGTGATCTTGCTTACATCGGAACTCTGAAAGGACACATAGGCTGAAGGTTATAAAGCTGAGATTGGAAACCAGTCTCAAACCAGCCAATCAGATGCTTGAGATTTGAGACATGTTTCCATGCTCAGTTTTATAACCTTGGGCAATATTCAACTTTTATACATTTTGTACCTGTGCACATGACATGTAAAATTGTTTTTAAAATATTTTTATAATGAGTTAACCTCTTGTTGTTGTTAAATTATAAGCTTTTATTAGAACAACCCACAATTTTGGGAATATGAAATGAAGTTTGAATAGTTTTCGTTCAAACAAAACGTAAAGATACTTTCCAGAATAAATGATATATCCGTGTGGAATGCTTCATAAAGATTGTAAAACAAATCGCTCGATTTTTCTCGGAATTCTCTCGGTATTCTTGTACTTACGTAAAATGACAAGGAAATAAATTAATATGCATCAGTAATACTTTTCTTGTCAGTTTTATTAGTTTCGACATGTTGAACTTTTCCCATATGCATGTTTTCGATTGAGCAATGTTTAACTTTTTGTTGAGTTTTACTGTTAAAGCTGGTAAAATGTATACGATATATCTAACCATTTGATGTCTTTTTCCGAAAATTATTATCCACAGTATGTTTACTTGTCAGCTCAATGTTTTCAAAACATGATGTATGAATTACCTTTTCACAGTGACACTCTAATAACCTAAATCAAATGGATAGAGCTTCAAATATATAAAATACCAGCAAGTATACGTGAATGGCATAATCAACAACACCAAGTAACAGTATAACTGAAGCAGATTAAATGTCTATCCGTATCTCCTAAAGATCTGCCATTTAAAATTCTTAGCCGCCATGAAATGCATACGTCAGGTATTGGGTTTGTGTAAAACGAAAACTAGACTGTGTCCTCAGGACACTGATGCCCCCACTGCTGCAAGTACATTTGTAACAAAATTGTGTACTAGGTATTAACAATATGTGGTGAATGAGGAGTAAGAGCCACAAAATTTAATGACTAACATAAACAAAGGGCCATAACTTTGGTGAAAATGGTTGCAAGGCAATGTCCTTTACAGCAATTAAGACATCATGTCTAATCATCTGTGTAAGTTTGGAAGAAATCAGCCAAATAAAAAATGTGGAGTTGATGCCACAAAATTTTGTAAGTGAAATTAACAAAGGGCCATAACTCTGGTAAATATGGCCGCAGGAAAAAATCCTTTCTTTATGATCATCTGCACATCCACCTTGATCATGTGAGCAAGTTTGAAAGAAATCCATCCAATAGTAAACGAGGAGTTGATGCCACAAGATTAAATCACTGAAATTAACAAAGGGCCATAACTCTGGCAAAAATGGCCGTAAGAAAAACCCTTTCTTTACAATCATCTACACAACCTGCTTGATCATCTGTGAAAATTTGAAAGAAATCCCTTAGATAGTTAATGAGGAGTTGATGCTACAAGATTTAATTACTGAAATTAACAAAGGGTCATAACTCTGGTAAAAATAGTCGCAGGAAAAAATCCTTTCTTTACGATCATCTACACATTCTGCTTAATCATCTGTGCAAGTTTGAGAGAAATCCGCTTTATAATTTAGGAGGAGTTGACGCCACAAGATTTTATTACTGAAATTTACAAAGGGCCATAACTCTAGTAAAAATGGTCGCAGGAAAAAATCCTTTCTTTACGATCATCTTCACATCCTGCTTGATCATCTGTGCAAGTTTGAAAGAAATCTGCCTTATAGTTAAGGAGGAGTTGACGCCACAAGATTTAATAACTGAAATTAACAAAGGGCCATAACTCTGGTAAAAATGGTCGCAGGAAAAAATCCTTTCTTTACGATCATTTACACATCCTGCTTGATCATCTGTGCAAGTTTGAAAGAAATCCGCCTTATAGTTTAGGAGGAGTTGACGCCACAAGATTTAATATCTGAAATTAACAAAGGGCCATAACTCTGGTAAAAATGGTCGCAGGAAAAAATCCTTTCTTTACGATCATCTACACATCCTGCTTGATCATCTGTGCAAGTTTGAAAGAAATCCGCCTTATAGTTTAGGAGTTGACGCCACAAGATTTAATAACTGAAATTAACAAAGGGCCATAACTCTGGTAAAAATGGTCGCAGGAAAAAATCCTTTCTTTACGATCATCTACAAATCCTGCTTGATCATCTGTGCAAGTTTGAAAGAAATCCGCCTTATAGTTTAGGAGGAGTTGACAACACAAGATTTAATAATTGAAATTAACAAAGGGCCATAACTCTGGTAAAAATGGTCGCAGGAAAAAATCCTTTCTTTACGATCATCTACACATCCTGCTTGATCATCTGTGCAAGTTTGAAATAAATCCGCCTTATAGTTTAGGAGGAGTTGACGCCACAAGATTTAATAACTGAAATTAACAAAGGGCCATAACTCTGGTAAAAATGGTCGCAGCAAAAAATCCTTTCTTTACGATCATCTACACATCCTGCTTGATCATCTGTGCAAGTTTGAAAGAAATCCGCCTTATAGTTTAGGAGGAGTTGATGCCAAAAGATTTGGGGACGTACGGACGTACGGACGTACGTACGGAGGGACGGACGGACGGACGGACGAGTGCAACTCTATATGCCTCCCACTTTGTGGGGGCATAAAAAAAACAAGAACAAATAGTGGAACTGAACACAACTAAATTTTGACACATGATCTGGGAATATAAATCCGAAATAGTCAAAATCAGGAGATTTATTTGGGTGATAGAACAATGTATAAAGATAAACTTAAAGTGATATCGGAGCCCTTCATGTGAAAATAGCCGAATTATTTGAATACGGGAACTTCCAATGTGTCACAATTTGGGAAAATACTTAATAATTGTTGCAATTGTCCAGAGCAGTGGTTTAAATATACCTTGAGTAGTTGTGAAAAGTACAGGAGGATTTGTTACAATAGGCTGTTGCGTAGTAGCCACAGTTGCATGATGGGTTGGTGCAGGCTGTACTGTTGTTTGATGAGCAGGTGTACTCATGCTTGAATTTGAGCTCATTTCACAGTGGTCGTTACAGAAGTCTGTTCCACAACACATAGGTGGACATTTGTAGTTAGTGAAAGCTTGGGCCAGAGCATTGCATCCCTAGAAAATCACGTTGAAATAATAACTTGCACAGCTACAATTGTAAGTTATTGACAAAAAAAACAACAACCGTTGGCTCGAAAATTTACCGTAGGTTAGTTAGACTTATTAAGAGTCTAAGTAAGGTTACGTATTTTTCTAAAACAAATAGATCTTTCTTGTGTTTTTTTAATAACTGATAACTTAAAAAGAAAACTTTTTGTGAGAGTGTTGTTATTTTTGTTTGAAATGCAATCATCCATTAGTTCATTATTACATTTTAAGCAGCGAACGCGAATGTTTGGAAGGTGATGGACAAATTAAAGTCAAACAAAGAGTGATAAAACAACAGAAGTTTAAATGTTAATACAGACAGAACACTTTTTCTAGCAAAGGCATATGTCTCACACTATTTAAATCAAAATGAAAATGTACTTAGTTGTTAAACTGCCAAAAAGTTATTGAACGTGGAAATTAGCTAGTTAGTTACTAGTTTAATTCAGCAAGGTTTCTTTACTCCAAATACATACAATATACGATTTGATTGATGACTATTGCTAACATAGTGTGGAGACTTACAAGTTTTGTCTCGCACTCGCTTCTATACACAGTTTCCGGAAGGCCGTTGTATTCCGGGGGCGTGTATAACATACAGACCTGAATGAGAATAAAATTTCTGTATCATTCTGGATACTCTATGTTAAGATACCTTAGGACAGAAAGAAAAAATAAATAGATCTAAAAATTCCTAAAATCTCATTATCTCATTTACATAAATTCACAAAAACTAAACAACACAAAACATCATTTTAAATGCCCATATTAATACGATACTGAACAATTAAGATAACATCACAAAGATTAATTTAGAACATTTATTTGTGAAGAGTTTCATTGAACGTCATTTTGCCATTAAAGAGATTTTGACAATTTTCTTTTTTATCAATGAATGTGCAATGATGACTGTAGACGGCCCTTAAAATTAAAACTTTTGCCATTAACCTGCAAAACTTGGACGCTCTGCGCGCTACTGGTAACTTTTATGTTAACATAGAATATTCTTCATTTCATTATATATTTTATAAATTCAATTTTATTCAATTCAATTAATATCATTTAGTAACCTTAACACGTGTTTATTGTAACATGATAAATACAGGGACAGTGATCACATGACATGATAAATAAAACATATAAAATCAGGATAAAATGATCACGTTACACCTCTTTTTTTTGCTCGATGTTTTATCTTAATAGGTGCCTACCTATGAGCAAGTTATTGCTACCGTATATACTTCTTTAATAACACATTTGAGCCAAAAACAGACAAAAGTTCTAGCCTGTGTGAATGGTGTAAACTCTGCCGAATTAATATAATCAAAGCGCTGAAAGCGTTGAAATACTGGCGCGCTGGTTGAATCGAACATGCCCTGCACAGATATCATTACTGTAAACATATGAAACTATGTGTGATTTTTTCGTTAAACTTTGTGACAGTTACTATCATCAACATTAGCAAATAATTCTGTATATTCAGGGATTTCAATAGATGCAGGTACTTGTATTTTGATGCAAGGAAATTAGGTTTTCCACTTTTTTTTCACCTGAATCTTAGGCGGGGGTCTTTTTGATGCAGAAGCGTATGATTAGTGGTTAAATTTTGCTAGAATAACGATGATCAGGCTCCGCCACAACTGAGTATTGTCAACAATGAAATGCACAAGGCTCACGTACCTTAAGAGACTGAAACAGTTACAATCTTAATGTTTACGTCGATCGCAACAATGCATTAACAAAAATATTCGCCAACTTACTGACGGTCTCCCCAGGATTTTTGGAAGGGTTGTCGCTGGATATTTCGTGGATATAAGCTCGCGAAACTTTATTTTTTAACTATCATTTTATACAATTTTATATTTGTACCAAAGTTTACTGCAAAAACTGTTTATAGTACATAGATGTTTTTTTATCTCATTAGAGCCAAGAAAGGTACAAAGTTAAAAAACATAAATAATGTGAAACAATGTGTAAACAGTATGTCAACATGTGTTTTAATAACATAAACTGATCTGATCTCATCAAGTTACAATGTCAACTATATACTCTGTATAGTTAGTTTTTCACCTTCATTGTCCAAGATATCTCACACATATCAAACTCAGTGTTTCATTACAACTGACAGAATTAGGATTAAACATTCAGAAGCCTCTTTTTTTCTTGGGCCCAAGCGCTGACTGCCTTATTATAATCAAACTTCAGTACATCAGGACCTTCCATGGATATCATTAACAATGAATTTAATGTTGAATTGTTAAGCCTGCTTCTAAGCTTAGTCTTCACTCTTGATAAGGTGGAAAAACCCCACTCACAATCTGAAATTAAATTAATTTACGATACCAGTAAACATATAGATAGCTTCACATATATAAAAATAATATCATAATAGGTATTCAGTTAACACAAACAGGTATAATAAATTATGTAGTGCACCCCAAGAACCTGGTTTAAACCCCTAGTAGCAAATTATTTTGCTACTGACTGTTCCAAGGCGCTAACCCATACGGTTCCCCTTTTTTGTTAAACAATCAACAAACAAATCATTTATTTTCCTCTCTTCTTTTTGCTGCAGGGGAGGCTGTGTTTTATGAGTGTGGCGATTCCTGATATGCATATTTCCCTTTTTATATATAGTAGCATGAAATTGAGTTATTTTATTTATTTAATGCAAGTAACAAGGCTAAGTAAATATATATAAAAAACATTGCCAACTTCTTGCAACCAGAAGTAGACTTTCTTCCACTTAGGATCGACACCTGACTTGATCGAACTGGCTGTTCGAGGTAGCCGGCGTTGATTCAGTGTCTCGGCATGTTGGGGTACCGCGTCCGGCGTCGAAGTAATTTCACGACGTGAAGGGGTACTTGGCGTCGTAAGAGTCGCTCTTGAAGGGCTATCCGGAAATGATCTCGATCTCATTTCTAGAATTTTGAAGTTCAGAATGCCCGATGGAGTTGGCATCAGCCTCACAAGGCCGGTTTCTCTTGAAATAAGATAGAATTGACGAGTCGTCGTTCTTTCGCGCATGCATACTTGAAAATGTGTCCGACGAAAATGAACTGATCGTTACGATGATAGCGCAGTAAAATGCCACAGAATGTATTTCTTTTGCAATTTAAGTTCTAAATGCAACTTGCCAATAGATTTGTTTAAAACAAATCCATTATCGCACAATTATTTTCATACATGTATACAGTACAATTTTCGAAGTGTTTGTCTTCTAATCACAGAACTAAGAATAACCAAATAATTACTCATGATCGCATCTCATTAAAATCATTGAACATTATGTTAAACGCACCGGGTTCCGCTATTAATTGAGAATATCAAGAGTCAACAGAGCCAAAATACGATCAAACGACACCGACAGACTTGCGAATTCACCACGTGGAGAGGCGGAGTTATCCAGCTGATAGTAAAGAAATCGATTGTGATTGGTCAAATCGCCCATTGCTTAACCTTGAATGAGGTGTGTATTGAAAAGCGACCTGTGTTTACAATGCAAGAAACAGAAAATTATGACATGTCGATTTTGAATAAACGGATGTCGGCGAATTTAACACTTGTTGGAAATAGATCAAAGCTTGTTAACGGTTGTCTGGGGAGAACACTGGGACACGGCCCGGTCCTTGTTAGCCGAGCAAAATCTCGATCCACAACTACTCCAACCTAACCAAAATGGCAACCCACGCTATCTCCCGCTTGTCACGTGACTGATTTGTTTTTAATCGTTCTTTTAATATCCTTTCATAGTTGTTCGAATCACAACACTAAATTGTTTTCTTGTTTTTATTTGTAGAATTATCTTTCAAAGTTCGCATTCCTTCTCGAAATATTTGTATTTTCTTAAAATGCACTACTTTTTATGCCACACAACTACGAAATCTTTCAGGCGTAACTAAACTACTCATTCATATCCAGTTGCTTGTTCACTGCCGTAGCTGGTCATGATTTCACTCTACATTGTTCGATGGAATTTTTGGCATGGATGCTCCAAAATTACACGGAAACTTACTATCAATCGCTCAGAATTCGTGGAATGGTGTGCTGCATTGTGCTTCACACTTGTGCAGAACATTTCGGCCTGCTCTCGCGGTGACCACTTACTTGATACGCTCTCGTGGTCGCAATGATACACCCGAAGTTAAGGACTGCGCGTCGCAGAGTTCACAGCATCGTTAGTTAATACTGGCGCATGCGCGCCAGTATAAAAACCAAAGAATGTTTTTTAATTAAAAAGGAAAATCGTAGCGTTAGATTAACGCAGTGGGGCAGTGGTTACCATTACGTAGAATAAGCAAGGTTGTAAAGTCGTCAATGGGTTTTAAATGGCGATGTGTGTCACAAAATAACAATAAAACATATTTTACTAACTAGAAAAACGAGCATGTCATTTATAAACGTTTTTATTGATGAAAAGTCTATCTCATTTTTGACTTAATCAGTTGCATAATTCTGTCGTTACTGGAGCAATAAAAATCAAAGGACTGGAGGTACTGATGGGTCGGCCATCAAAACATGCAGACGGGACTGTAAACATGGCGGACGTGGATTTCTAACCTGCCGTACAATATATACAAATTCGTGTTTTCTGCACATTAAAGCAACTTTAAAGAGACAATAAAGTAACCAGACCATGGCTGAATCATTTGGCTCCAGCGGTAGTAGGTATTTGGGGAGATTTGGGCCTCTATCGGATGGTTATCAGACAGTTCGGTATCCAAAGCGAGCCCGCCATTCGACAGGTACCCCACCCCCGTCACCTTCGCCATTAAAACCAAGTGCAAATGTGGACACAGAAAAAATCAAACAATTGTCAGCTGATGAAAAACTGAACTTTATTATTGACAATGTCTCACATATGAATTTATTGAAACAGCGAGTTGACAATATTGAGGCTCAAATATATGTAAACTGTGCTACCCACGATGTCCTCGATGAACGCGTGCGTTTATTAGAATACAGGACAATAGACTTGGAGGTGCGTAGCAGGGCCAATAATTTGTTGATATCTGGAGTCCCGGAAGAGATTGATGAAGACCTTATTAGTGTGGTCCAGGAAATTATTGACACTAAACTCGAATTTGAGTCCGTTGCTCGTATTTTGGTGGCATATCGACTTGGTCGCATAATCAAACCTAGAGCACCTCACCTTCCTCAAAGCACCAAACCCAAGCACCGGGCTAGTCTTGTAACGTTCCAATATGCTTCTGACGTCGAGATGTTGATAAGCATAGCTCACAAGCTTAAAGGTAGCGGAATAGGGTTCTCGCGTGACTATCCGCGTGAGATCACGGACGCTAGAAAGGCCCTTTGGGATGAATTTAAGGAGTGAAGGACCAAGTTCGGTCCAAAGAAAGTACACATCAAATTCCCAGCTGCACTTGTGGTGAATAGCCGTGTCATTAAAGACATGTTCCCTGACTGGCACGATGTGTTAAGAGGAGTGCGTGATATGAATACTCCGAGGCGCATCTCTCAAGCACTGAAGGTGCGTTACGATGTGGCACGTAAGATCTATGATGAACACACCCAACGTCACCATGAATCTAAATAAGATGACGCCATAGACTTGGAGAACGTCATTATGTCCGAGGCTTCCCAATGTTCACACAGTTGTTCTAATACAGATTCTGAATCTACTGCCGACGATCATACATCACGCCAATCCGCTGCTGCGACGGAAGCACCAAAACCGCCTCGTAATAAAACCGGTAAGCAACCGAAGAACCTAGTGAGATCTAGCACTGTTAAGTCCGTCAAGAAACCGGCTCCGCTAGCAACGAACTCTTCAGTCCATAGCGTGACCCATGGCAGCACCCCTCCAACTTCGGTCAACACATCCGCACCTCCACTGATAGGCGAGAGTACTCACATCTAGGACGCATCGGGGAGAGTGACTCCTGAAATTTGTGTTCCTAATAATTGTGTAAATAGTGAAAATTTGTGTAAACCAGCCTATGTTCTATGTAAATCCTTCTCTAGTGACACATGTACAACTGAAATTGATGAATCTGATCCGGCTCCAATAACTTTCTTCTGTGAACAGTGTATTCTCCTTCCAAGTTCGTCAACATTTACCTCGTGTGAACATTATAATGAAAATTCATATCCATTCATATCCCTTTAGTTATACGTCAAATCCCGAAGATGGTCTTCAGTTGCCGAGGAACACTTCTGTTGAACTGTGTGTGAACCAAACTCTGAAAAATACAAATAATTTGTCATCAGTTTTAAAAACAAAAGATTATACCAATGGTAATAAAATTTCCAATTTTCAACCTGATTTAACCTCAAACAGCCCTATGATTTTGAATGAAGGTGATACTTCTACATTTCCACGAGAAAAAAATAAACTTGGTAGCCTTAATGTTTGTGGCCTTAAAAAAAGGCTAGAATACCCGGAATTTGTTAAATTGATTGAAGATTTTCATATTCTCTGTGTACAAGAAACTAAATTAGATGAATTTGATAGAGTTGAACTGCCAGGTTATCACTTTTATTCAAAACCAAGAAGGGCTAGATATTTTAGGAGGTCAGGAGGATTAGCTTTCTTTGTAAATAACAACTTTAATGAGTATACTGAAATTTTAGAGTCAAAGAATGAATATGTATTTTGGTTAAAAATCAAAAAGCAAGTATCTGCATATTTAACTTGTGACTTAATAGTGGGTAATGTGTACATCCCACCAGAAATATCCAAGTTCTTTACAGAAAATGAATTTTATGATCTCCAATCTGAAATCACTTCCAAATGTAGTTTATTTACTCAAGTTCCTTTAATAGGTGATTTTAATGCTCATACGGCAAATCTGCCAGATTTTACGGTATTTGATGACTTTTTAGCAGAACAAATTGGTATTGAAAATGACTGTTTAAATGCTATGAATAGCTAGAACTGCTACAAACGTTTAATATTATAGTTAATAGGTGTTCTTTAGATGATAATGTTAATAATTTAGGTATTAGATTATTAGAAATTTGTAAGGTTAATAATATGTTTATAAACATAATAATAACGTGAAAGATCTGTAATTGATTATGCTATCTCGTCAATTGATTTTATGCAAATTATTAGCTGCTTTAAGGTACACGAAGTTGATGCGCTATTTTCTGAAGGGCATTCTCTCCTTGAGCTTGAACTTACATGTAAAATCTACCCACAAAATACCGAAGATCAATCAGACGAAAATAATACTCAAAATTTGTCTAGGGTTCCTGAAATTATTAAGCCCCCGAGATGGAAATCCGAAAAACAAGATGATTTTGTTAAAAATATTAGTCAACACGATATTAATGAAATTATAAGGAATATTGACTCTATTCAAGATCCTGCTACTGCCAAGACGAAACTTAACTGCATATCCGAACAAATTGCGTCACTATTCCATTCATCGGCTCGTAGATCATTTCCAACTAAGCCAAATAACAGATCACATAACACTAGAAATTATAATAAAAAAAACAAACCCTGGTTTGGACCCCACTGCAAAAAGGCTAGACATAAATATCACGTGGCACGTAAACAATACATGGTTCATAAAAATGACCAATACAGAATTCAGCTTGCACGCGCAAGTAAGCATTACAAACAGGTTATGAATACGTATATAAACAAACATAAATTTGAAAACGAACGAAAATTAAGACAAATACATACCAAAAATCCAAAAGACTATTGGAAAATATTAAATTCGGTCAAACCTAGTGATGTGCCGATGATCGGAAAACATCGATTAGCGACGTGTAAATGCTTCTCGATGTCGATGATCGATGTCGTTCTCTCATAATCGATTAACAGTTGAGACATGCGCAGTGTAAGAGACAAAATATAAAGGTACTGGTTCCGGCTTTTACACCGGCCATAAAGGGAAATCACTTTGAAAAAAAAAGAAAATTAAAATGGCGACCCGAAAGATTTACGAGAACCTAGGCAAAAAAATTAATCAGAAGCACTTTAGATTCTACAAACAAGATTAACGAAGAACTTCCATCGCACAGAAAAAACCTAGACCTAACAAAAGGCCTTTGAAGAATTTGTTGCAAACAGTACAAAAATACAGGCAACAAGAAAAACGCAAAATGGCGCCGATTTTGTCGAGCGTCTGAGTTGCGTAGCTATATGACGATGGTAAAAATTCTTCGAATAAATATGTATTGCATTTACTAGACCTCTTATCTTGTGTCTTCAGCCTTAAAATCAATATATTATTCATAGGAAAACGCAACATTTTTGCATTTGAGAATTCATGTGGCGGATCTAGGGGGTTTAAGTTCAGTTGCACAAACCTTTTTGGGCAGCAATGATTTTGATTAAGTTTTTGTTAGAAAGTTGAAAATTATTAGTATCCATTAATTATGTATGCTATTGATCTAAGACCATTTGTAAGCCTAACACTGCGTAAATTAAGAAACCGATTATAATCGTGAAATCGCATCGGAAAGGGCAACCGATTCCAACCGATGATCGATTATGATTTGCAACCGATTTCCCAACACTAGACCTCAAGTCTCGCAGAAACAACCTAGTATTGATGCTTTTTATAATTACTTTAATAGCGCTGATAATTCGGACGAAAACCAAGAGCAATTCAATGAAGATCTTTTTGATTTTCGGCAACAAAATTTAGAACTACTTAACGGACAAATCACCGAAAGCGAAATCTTAAAAGCGATATCAAAATGTAAAAACTCTAAGGCCGAATCTCCGCAAGACTTTATTTACAATGAATATATTAAAAGTACAAAACAACTTATGATTCCTCTTTACATTCGTCTATTTAACTTTATACTTGATTCGGGTCAATTGCCCGATCCTTGGCTAGTTGGTACTATAAAGCCTATTTATAAAAGGAAGGGCCCGTCCGTAAACCCTGAAAATTATAGACCAATTACTATCCTTAGTTGTCTAGGTAAACTTTTCACATCTATACTTAATGATAGAATTACTAAATTTTTGGACGATAATGCTTTTCTAAAAGAAAATCAAGCAGGATTTCGCCATAAATACTCGACAACCGATCATGTTTTTACGCTCAAATTTATTATAGATAATATAAGACGCCAACGTAAAAAATTATTCGTCTCGTATATAGATTTTAGTTCTGCTTTTGATAACGTATGGAGGGCGGGTCTTTGGCAAAAATTAATTCAAAATGGTATAACTGGCAAACTACTCAAAGTTATTTTTAATATGTATGCTAACATCATATCGTGTGTTTCTGCTAACAACTGTATTTCCCCTTTTTTCACAAGCCCTAATGGATTGAGACAAGGAGAGAACTTGTCGCCGATTTTATTTGCTTTCTATCTTAATGATCTTGAAGACTATCTTCAACAAAGAAACCGTGGAGTAGAATTTGTTCTTAACGACAATGATATTAATATTTACATCAAGCTGTTTGTATTGTTATATGCAGATGATACTGTATTAATGAGTGAAGATCAAGAATCGTTCCAAAATCTTCTCAACGATTTCTCAGATTATTGCAAACTTTGGAAGTTACAGATAAATATGAATAAAACAAAAGTAATAGTATTTGGTACAAAGAAGCCGGAAAAATATAAGTTTTATTTAAATGGAACAATTCTTGAAACGGTAAAAGAATATAAATATTTGGGTGTGATATTCTCATCAAGTGGAAGTTTTTTAAACGCTAGAAAGTCTATTGCAGAACAAGCTAATAAAGCAATGCACCTTCTGTACACAAGAATATATAACCTTGATTTGCCTATTGATTTACAACTTAAATTATTTGATCAGACTATTTTACCGATACTTACATACAACAGTGAGATATGGGGGTGGAAAACATAGACATTATCGAACGGATACATACTGAGTTCTTAAGAAAGATTACTTAAAGTAGAATGTCAACAACTTTATATATGTTATATGCAGAACTTGGCCGTTTTCCGATTAAAATTATAATTAAAAGCCAGATGATAAAATTTTGGGCTAATTTAATCTCGTCACATGAAACGAAACTTTCGCGCTTTTGCTATATGTATATGTTGAGGTCAAACTTAAGATTTTCGTGGTTGCAAAATATTAAAAGTATTTTGGATAACACGGGTAACTCACATTTTTGGCTTAACCAATTTGAAATAACATTAAAAGATGCGCATAAATTAGTTAAGCAAACACTAACAGACCAGTTCCTACAAACTTGGTCAAACTCGGTAATGGAATCATCAAAAGGAATTAATTACCGCATTTTCAAAGATAACATTTCATTCGAAGATTATATGAAAATTTTACCAAGTGATCTCCGGACCAGTCTATTTCATTATAGAACTGGTAACCACAAGTTACCTATTGAAACTTTGCGCTGGGCTCAAAATTACATACCATTTGAACACCGTAGGTGCATGTACTGCAATTCCGACGACCCCCCGGACGAGTACCATTAAATAAAGTGCCCTATAATTTGTACACAAAGAAAGAAATATATCCCAACAAGGTACTTTATAAGACCTAATATTATCAATTTTAAACAACTATTAAACATTAAATCATTCTACTTACTTCGAAACAGCCATATTCGTTAAGGAAATAATGAATTTCCACGCAAAAAATTAGAGTTTTAAACATTTACCTGTATAATCCTACTGTATCCTCGTGCCGTCGTCTATTAAATTGATCCATTGACACATTTACCGCTATCCTCTACGCTCCATTGATTAACCTTGTACTAGATAATCGATCGCGCAGGTCATTCCGTAGTACGTCATATTGTACATAACGTTTTATAAGTAAGAAAGAATGAATGGCTTTACTTTCGTTTTTCATTAAAGCCGCTTGTTCTTTTCTCTTTTCGGCATGCACCTGTGCACACTGTGTGAAAATACCGGCGGCTTTACATTTCGTTTCGCTAAGGCATCGCCGAATTGTAATAATATGAATATTTTACAACATTTCTGTGTTATTTTTTCTTCGATGTGTGTCAAATCTCTGTCGTATTGAATACTAATTTGGTTTATATGTTTACATTTATAGCTTATTAGACTTAATGAACTATAAAAATCACCATCTGATGTATATGAAATGCCTTTGAGTATAACTTTTAACATGATATGCACGCTACATAACTATTTTGTGTTTCTCTTGTTAAAAAACTGTTATTATTAATTATATTATCTGAACACTTTCCCCTTTGATAATTTGCTAAGTTGTTACCGTCTGCCATAAACCCTATATTGTATATTATATTATTGTCATGTAGTTCTTTGTGAACCTGATTCCAAATAAAAGAAATGTTCTGTTCTGTTCACAATTGAAAAGCGATGGATTTTTGACAAAGAGTTTGGGTTTGATTAAGTTGGACCAGAACCAAACTTTCGTCTCAAGAACGGGGACCAATTTACTTCGTGTCTCTGAGACATAGATCTTCGGCCCCAAAACAATTAAGGTCCAATTAACAAGTCAAGACAAATACTGTTATCAAGTTTGCAGACGCGGTGACATGGAAAGCGAACCTGGTGGTAGGACAATATGTCTAAAGACATAATTAGAATATGATTGGACTTGTAGACGATAATATTGAATAAGGCACTGCCTCTCTCGGAATTGGCCAATCAAAATTAAGTGAAGGATATCATACTTCATAGGTCATATGGTCAACAGTGAAACAAAGCTGGTCACAGTTCTCAGTCACTACACTTTATTTAAAGGTATTACTCCTTTCGTCCTTGCATTTTGCATTTAGACATACTTTTTTTTTCATTTTATCAATGAGAGAGAGTGCAATGGCAAATGGAATATTACCTTAATGGCGTGAATACTTTTGTAAAGTTTGGAAGAATCATGTGAGCAGTTGTTTTGCACGCACAGTATCGTTAGACAGCACCTTAAATTCTGAGTTGAGATACGGTGACACCAATGACAGAAAAAGTAGCTAAGCTTGTCATTATCTTTGAATATTCAAACTTGAAACCAACAAACAGAATTGGGTCACATGATTTAAAATAATACTTCAAGTGACACTATGTTTTTTTTAATGGTTCTATTATTCAGCAAATGATGTTCAAACACACTGATGCTTTTTTTCAACTGATGTTTTTTTCAATGAGGTGCACATTAAAACGTTTTGTCATACGAGGGTTGTCCCAATAAATCGTAGACTTTTTGAATAAAAAGACAACTACTGGACATATCTTTAAGCAAATTTTACAGTTAGTTAAGACACCATTAAGTAACAAGTATGCTGAATTTCAAAGAAAAATCTTCTAAAATAAAGAAATTACATACACTTTATTAAACCGTGATAGATCGGCGGCGCACGTCAAAAAGTGCTCTGATTTGGAATTCAATAATTTACTTTAAACAATTTTTACATTACACAGTGCCGTTTTAGCCGCAAATTGTTAATATTGCCTTAATTGGTGATCACTATGAAATCAATAAGCAAAGTTTCAAAAAGTTGCCATAATTTGTATAAGAGTAGTGCTTGTTTCATGCTAATGAGTAAACATTAACTTCTTATAAAAATCGCGACGTTTGGAGAAGCCGCGGCGCACATTTCGATCGTCTCATATTGTGATAATAGCAAAATGACGCCAAAAGACATGCTTAAGAAATAAAAACCAGTTAAGAAGCATCCTCATATCTAGAGCATTTGTACACAAGTGTCACAGATAATTTTTGCATGGTAAAACAGAAATAATACTCGGAATCAGTCACCCCCCGTACTCACCGGACCTCGCTCCGCTAGACGTTGTGCACTTTCGGGCTCATGGGTCACAAATTTGAGAACTGCGACGAGATCAGAAGGCTTAGCCATTAACATAAGTCTTCCAACAGAGTGTTACATTAATGTATATAATAGTCAGAACAGAACAGAACAGAACAGAACATTTCTTTATTCAACTCAAACCATATAATGGTGCATGAGCATACAATGCGTATAATGTTTTTAACAATAATCACGTGACATGGTAATAAACAATTATAACATGAACATGAATCTTAATATAAGGGGCAAAAATAGATAAAAAGTTGAGAATGTCAACAACATTATAAAGATTTACGTCAAGTAAATCTATTTAATGTAGTTACACTAGTCAATAACAAAGAAAAAAAAACAACAACAACAAGAAAAATACTTATACAGAGAAATGGTGGAGGAGAAGAGAGAACCGAACATGTGGGAGATTAGCCGGTAACATAATGCAAATCCTCAATGAATAAAGGTGTTAAAGTGTAATAACATTTGTTGTGTACTATACATATTTCGAGGGATTAATAAGATTGAAAGTTTGGAAAAGACTATAGTTGTCTGTCTCAAGCACAGAGGTGTGTTTAAATCGGAGGTTTTGATTGGTTGAATTGTAATATGTGTAGACACAACAATACAATGTGCTAGTGATTATAATATTGACGGGAAAAAAGGATAATAATCTTGACAACATGTTTTATAAAGTAAGTAACTTACATTTATAAGTGGTGTACAGTTTTGCACTTTTTGGTAACGTGTCATTATGCAATAAAAGTCAGTAAACAAAAGTCTTATAAATGATTCTATTATGAGGATGTCGAATGTCTACATGTAGATACATCACACAGTAAGTTTATAGTGGGGATGCCATATAGTGCATGAATAATTAAATCTGCAATTTGAAATAAAATAGCTAACAGTTTCTTTATTTGCTTTTGAACACCGATAATATTTATACTTGATTCAACTAAAGAACACAAAGTAGAATGTAGTCAACATGTTCTCTTTGAGATATAATAATATAATTTATATAATAATAGTTTTCAGTATGATTACCGTATATCTATCAATAAGTTCACCTAAGTTAACGCTTAACTGTTTCAACAAGTATTCTTATGAACTTACATAATTTGATCAATTGTTTTGAAGGGTTTAGAGTCATAAGCTCTTTCAATTTAAGTATGTTTGGATTTGTCCAGTAATAACGTTTAACAAATATTTTCCTTGGCTCAGAAAAGAAAGGACATTTTAGTAAATAGTGAAATTCATCTGCAACTTCTGTCGGATCGTTACATAAGAAACAATGTCTATCTGCAATGTCAATGTTTTCCCATCTACCAGTTTCACAGGGGAAGAAGTGGTTGCTAGATCGAAATTTAAGAAAATAAGAAGCATCAGATTTATTTAGTTCTTTTAAGTATTTTTCTATTTGGATAGTTTCTTTAAATATGGAGTAATTCAGACCTTTTGTTGATTGTAATAAGCGATTATGCCAGTTTTGGATGTTTTGATCTACAAGTATTTGTTTGATTATTAGTTTTAATGATTTACTTTGTATGTTATCTTGTTCTAACCATAGGTCAAATCTTCCAGTTTCAATTAGGATATTTTTGATGCCTCTTAACCATTTAGATTCAAAGTTGGGAATTTGCTGCATATATTTATAAATGCGGTATGATATTTTGCTTTGGTTTCCAGTAATTAATTTGTTCCAAAAGTTAATCATTCTTGATTTTATTACAATATTCAGAGGGTATCTGCCTAATTCTGCATATAGTATGTAAAGTGGAGTTGACTTCCTTAAATGAGTGAGTTTTCTGAGAAAATCAGTATGTACTCTTTCTATTAAAGTTAAATCTTCATATCCCCATATTTCGGAGGAATATATTAGTATTGGTACTACTGTATTATCAAAAAGTTTTAAGGCCAGATCAACAGGTAAATTTAAATTATTTAGTCTTTTGAATAAAAGATACATAGCTTTTTTTGCTTGTTGTGTTAAATGTAGCCTTGTAGCAAGGAAACTTCCAGATTTGGAGAAAAAAGTTCCTAGGTATTTATAACTGTTAACAATTTCAATATGTTCATCTCCTATTTTAAATGAGTAATTATTGTTATTTCTAGAGCCAAATATAATTGCTTTGGTTTTGCTTATATTAATTTTAAGTTTCCACCTATTATAGTATTCTACAAAGTCATTTAAACAATTCTGGAGTTTTACAGGGTCTTCTGAAATAAGTATTGTGTCATCAGCATATAGTAATATTAGTATTTTAAGAAAAGTCTCAAGTTCATTTTCTATATCAGTAAGTTCAATGCCATAATGTCCTTTAGATGTCAAGAAAAATTCAAGATCATTTAAAAAGAGTGAGAAGAGCAAGGGAGATAAATTCTCACCTTGACGAACCCCGCAATTACTATTGAAAAATGTGGATTTAACATTATCCCTAGAAATACATGACTTTATGTTTGAATACATGTTCCTAACAACTTGGAAAAACTTTCCATTAATGTTACATGATAATAATTTTTTCCAAAGACCAACCCTCCACACAGAATCGAACGCTTGAGTAAAATCAATAAAAATACAGCATATTTTCTTTTTATAATGTCTTAAAATTTCAATGAGGGAGTTTAATGTGAAAATATGGTCTGCTGTGGAGTAATTACTTCTGAATCCAGCCTGATTTTCAAAAAGGATGTCTTTTTGTTTTAAAAATCTATTTAGCCTTTCATTTAGTATAGATGTAAAGTGTTTGCTAATGCAGCTGAGTAAAGTGATGGGTCTATAGTTATCTGGCTGTTGTGGATCACCTTTATTTTTATATATAGGTATGATAATACCCTCAGACCATTGGGATGGTATAAGTCCCGTATTAAGAATAATATTAAAGAGAGAAACATATATTGGGAGCATTTTTTCCTTAGAGGCTTTGATATGCTCATTTAATATGTTGTCAATTCCAGGGGATTTTCCATTTTTAAGATTATTGATACTCTTAAGTATCTCTTCTGGAGTTATTTCACCATTGAGTGTCATATCATTATCATTTAGGTTAATATAATTTACATATTCTGTATCATTGTTATTATGCAATGGATTATTATTTATACTTTCAAAATACTCAAAGAGAGAATTTAAATTTGGTAGGTCAACTTTTTTATTTTCATTTATTTTATTTATAAACTTCCAGTATTGTTTTGGTTGCTTTTTATGCATTTGCCTTAGTCTATCTTGATTAGATTTATTATATTTATTCAAAAATTTATTCATTGTATTTTTATATATTCTACAGCTATTTTTATATTTTAATCTATTATATTCAGAAGGATGTCTATTATATCTTTTTCTTGCCTTATTATAAGCCTTTTTGCTTTAAAACAAGCTGGCCCATACCAGGGGGTCTTAAATGACTTTTGTTGGTAATTTTCCTGTTTAGCTTTGACTGGAAAACTCTGTGTAGCACATTCAATAAAAATTTCTGACATTTGTTTTGTAAGGCTATTTATTTTTGTAAAATCTGTATCCGTTTCAGAATTTATAATGTTTAACAATGATTCAAGGTCACAGGATTGCATGTTTCTTTGAAATGTATCCTTGTATTTCTGATCCCACTTTGGCTTGTTAGCTTTTTGGGGTTTCTCATTAATTTTCAAAGGAGAATTTAAATTTAAGACAAAGAGAAGAAGAGAATGGCCATCACTAAATAAATCATTTGTCTAAATAATTTCAAATGTTTTGATTTTCAGATAGCCTGCTATAGAAGATACTAAATAATCAATGACAGAGACATTCTTAAAAGTCATGTTGTTTGTTTTCCCCATGTTGATACGTCCATTAACAATAATCATATTTACATTTTTAATTGTTTCAATTAGTTTGTAACCATGGTTATTTTTGTTTTTATCCTGTGAGCTCCGTTTTATAGGAATATTTAAACTTTCCATATGTGATTTCTGATCGAGATATTGAACAGTTTCATTATGCAGATCAAAATAATCAGATTTGAAGTCATCTTGGCAGGTAAAGTCTAACAGTTCTCCAGTTCTAGCATTAAAATCTCCGATCATATATATATGTTCAAAATTACTGCTTATCGAGGAAATTTCTGTTTCTAAATTTTCATATTGATCATCATTATAAAATCTTGATTGAGATGGTGGTACATACACTATTCCAATAACAATTTCATCATTTGCTAATGTTAAGTTTTTTTTTCAATTTCAACCACAAAACATATTCAGATTGTGTTTCTATGACATCAACATGGTTAAAAATGTCATTTCTTATAAATGCACCTATACCACCTGATTTTCTAACATACTTTTGTTTTCTATGTTTATTAATGAACTGATAGCCAGTTACTGAAATTACATCATACTGATCTAGTTTTGTTTCAACAGTTCCAAAGATATCTTATTTTTGCACTAATGAAGTAAAGTCTGGAAATTCCGACTTTCGTTTTAAGCCACACACATTAAGCGACGTTATACTAAGTGACCTACGCCCACTTTCAGTGTTATTTACATTAGCAGATCTATAGTCTGTTTCAATGTTACTGGTCGGGTGAACAGATAACCGCGAGTGTATCGAACATGCTGAAGAGTACATCAGGAAAGAGTAACTGTATACTGTGTGAGCATTGTAATGACGTTGCGACGTGCGCCACTGGTCGAAAGGTCGTCATGTTAAAATATTTGCAATTTCTTTATGTTACTCTATTTTTCTTTGATATTTCACATACAAATTACCAAATGATGTGATAACTAACTGTGAAATTTTCATAAACATGGGTTCATTAGTTTTATTTCAATTCAAATATTCTACGATTAATTGGGACAACCCTCGTATTTTATATAAATTGTCTCATTTTCACACCCACTATTTGTATCGACATTTGTGATTTTTTTAATTCTTGTCCATAACAAAAGCAGCATGCTCCATTGCAGGAATTAGTGGCAATATAAAGGTTGTATGCTCCCTCAGACAGCCATCGACAGAATTGACAAACTGGTCTCCTCACAGCATTCCATGTGAAGCTGTTATCCTGAAATATTAATTTCAACAAATATCCTATTTATATTGAAGTTCAAGCATAATTTATGGTCTAGGCTTTTTTGAATTTATTTGTTGACATTAAGGGCTTACCACACTCTTCCCAATCCTGTTCATATATAAAAAGTAGGGATGTCAATAGATCCTGAATTTAGGATCCGGATATCCGTTGAACGATCCGAACGGATATCCGGATATCCGAATATAAACACTTTGCAAATAGAAATATGTCGTTCCATAGACACAAACGCTTCATAACTTTAATATTTTAATTTATTACGAACAAAAAAGCATTGGATATTCTCAATAAGTATTTTCCTTTTTCAGTTGTTAAATTAATATTGCAAAAAATTTGGAATTGAAACCATAAAAAGCTGATTGTATGAACTATACATTTGCTGATTATTTTTTTCATCATCATTTTTCTTCACAAATTGTCGCGAACAGCGAACTATAGAAAGGAAGGCATAACACATGATTTGTTTAGAACGTAGATGTTAATAAGTCAATATCACGAGATCAAATAAAAAATGAATTCATCAATAATTTAATAGATAGAACCAAACTGACATAATTAAACGTGAGAAATTGATTTATGACCGCTAAACCTGTTGTCTACAGAATAAAAGCTCTATTCATTCTCAATAAAACCGATAAAAATTAAAGATAATTTTCTTAACTCAAAATAGATAAACTGATAAACCGGCCATTCCTGATATGAACATTTCACTTTTTTCCAACGTTGACTATTAATTAGCAAGTTCTTATATATTTACTGTTATACTTGAACACATTTCCAAACTTGTGAAGCCCAATTATCTGCGTGTCATCACCTCTCGATAATCCGTTTAACATGCTTATGCTTAAATGCATACTAACATTGTAGAAAGATAATTTAGCAAAATAAAAGTAATATAAAAAATTTAAAGTTTTTATAAACGAATATCCGGATGCCAAATTAGATCCGGATATCCAATAATGCGAATGGATATCCGGATATCCGTTGACATCCCTAATAAAAAGTAAATTATCAAAATCTCAATTACGGCAAAATTCCGTTAAATGAAACTGATATGCATATTTCACCTTGTTTTTGCACAAATGTATGTTTTTAATGTATCTTTATTTTGCAGATGGTAAGACACGTTAGAACAGTAAAGAAAAATAGCGAGATCTATAAATTCCCTCAACTTCTATTTACATAAATTCACAAAAACTAAACAACACAAAACATCAATTTAAATACCCACATGAGTAATATGATACTGACAACAAGTTATTGTGTCCTCGTGGCTAACATATGTAAACATTACAAGATATTAGTAAATGTGTGTTTGACCTTTAATTTTCTGGTCGCTTCCTGGTCGCGTAAACGGATTACAATCACCTATTTCTATTTAAGTAGTTGAAGGTTTTTTTTTTACAAAGTACACAACATTTTCTTATCAGTAACATTGCACTCACGTGCGAATTTCATATCATATAGACAACCAGGGGTTCCATTTGACCCAGGAAATGACCTTTTGACTTTTGAAAATTAAAAAAAAAAAATTAAAAAACCTCATTCTCACCCCAATGATTTTAACTGAAGTGTCTTTGTTTTCCTTAAATTAAGAGTAATTTTGGTTATTAATTACCAGAATCCACCAAAAAGTTACACTAGATGGGTGTTCACTTGTGTCGCCCTTGGAGCTATGTCAGGTTAAAAAATGCAAGAACAAGAAGGGGAATAACCCCATCTTGACATAAAGTCATGATGAGTGTGTTGTCATGAGCAATATAATTTGAAAATTTGGTGAAGAAATATTAAGAAAAGGCAAAGTTATAGTCAACATTAAGTTTTTTCTGTTAAAATAAAAGTACAAAAAGGGATTAACTCCATCAAATGTGACCTTGACCTGAAAATTTACATCAGCTCAAGCATGTTGTCACAAACAATATAATTTGAAAATTTCATGAAGAAATATTAAGACATGGCAAAGTCATAACCAATATTAAGTTTTCGGGACGGATAGCAGATGGACGGACAGACAAAGCAATCCCTATGACTTGTATCGCCTTTTCTTCGAAAGGGCTACACGAAAATGACCCTTGTGATTCAGCAGCTAGTGGACACCTGGAAAACAATACTGTAGAATCTCGAAAATAAGCGTATACGCTTATTTTTGAATTTGTGACGTTATTATGCGCTTATATTTCGATATGCGCTTATATTTAGGCTGCCGAATATGCGCTTAAATTTGATATGCGCTTATATTTAAGCCGCTGATAATGCGCTTATATTTGATATGCGCTTATAGCTTAGACTGACCGAATATACGCTTAATTTCGAAACAAAATAACGCTAAAAGACACGCATGCATCAAACATTATCAAAATACTTTTATAGTCTTTGAAGAGGAAAAACGTGTTTAAAAATGCATGTTTATTTACAAACAAAATAAACCACGACCGGAACCGAACTTCCTTGCACCGCCAGGAAATCGAATTATTTTTTCCTCCGATTTTATCATCCTCGTCAACGTTTTAGTGTTCAGACCAAACTCTTTACAAGGTTTATACTAGTTTTGGCATTGTTTGTAAAATTGTTTAATATCCATTATTTTCTCAGTTGTAAGATTTCCAATTTTGGAGGGAGTTATATTTGGAGTTTCATAATTTCATAACACAAAACTGCGTATGCACAAAATTATTACTTTAAGCAATATGAATATTACCAAACACACATTGAAAACTATAATACTTTATTTCATTGTACTCGAACAAAAGAATAAATGGTTCACTTTGAAAATAGCAAGTTGTTGACACCTGGCTACTACCGTTTATTTATCATTGTTAACGATACAGATATACTATAATTATCTTTAATTGAAAGGCCGAATTAGCTCCTAGTTGAATGAAACTTAAACCACTGAGCAAGTTAGGTATGCATATATGCGCTTATTTTTGGGATATATTTCAACTGTAAGGGACGGGTATGCGCTTATTTTGGGGATAGATTTTAACTCAAGGGACGGGTATGCGCTTATTTTTAGGTATTAGTTTTCTGTAAGTGACATATGCGCTTATATGTAGTGTGCGCTTACTTTTGATTATGCGCTTATTTTCGAGATTCTACAGTAGATCAATATCAGCAAGAACAACTTTGGTGTCTGATCTGGATCTGATTGGAATCTACACTGTTTGCATATTTGTAAGAAATAGCCTCATGAATCTTATTACGAACCGTGTAGATCCTGTTAAGACTGCAAAGATATGCCTGCTGATCTGGATATACACTATTCACTCAAGTCATGTATTCATGGAAGAAAGGGTAAAAAACAACACAGTAACTTTCATATAGGATGATTAATTTTCTTGTGCAAGTCTTCATACATACAAACACAATTTTATGTTTTCTTGTTACAAGATATAAAAATACAAATACCAACATATACAGATATATTTAGTGTCTCTCTATCATACATTCATGTAGCTCTAATACGTGAAAATAAAAAAAATATGCAAACCTTGTCTCCATTTTCTACAGTAACATTCATATTCTGCCCCCTTGTTTTCTACCAATTCTGCAGACGTTTCAAGTCCACATCTTTCACTAGACTGATAATACATGGCTGAAAATAAATGTTGTATTTTAAATCATAACAAATAACCAAAGTCAATTTCACTGTACTTTTTGTTGCTTATGAAGATGTACATAAATTGCTGTTGCAGGTTAACAGTTAACAGATTACACTGTTGTCATAATTCATTTTTAAGGTAATTTTTTTTATAAATATCTCACAAAAGAGGTTTTTCTGACGTAAGCTTCATGCCATCTTCAAGTCCTATAGGCTCCTACACAATTTATCCCATTTAACCTTTTCCTCCATGAATACGCCTTTATGGCATGGGTGATCAGTGTAGATCTAGATCAGCCGACACATCCATACTGCCTGATTATGATCTAAATTGTTAGCTTTTTATTCAATAGGTTATTTCTATCCAGATCAGATCTGCCATCTGATCTGGATCTCTACACTGGTTGCACAGGCATGAAAATGTGTTATATGTAGTAAAGGGTTAATTATTACAATAACACACCTGCATTTTGATAATTCATTTTACTCGAATGATACACCTTTTAAGACATGAGCAACTATTGTAGATCTAGGTGCTGACACATATGCTTCCAGTATAAAAGAGCTTTAAATGTGTCTAATGAACAGAGTAAATACAGATCAGACCACAAAAATGTCTGATGTGCAAGCTGATCTGGAGCTACATCTGTGCTATCTCAATCTGATCTCGATTTACATTGGTTGGCCATGTGATAAAATGGCGTGTAAATGGTGTAAAGAGTCAAGTTATTAACCATGAAAATGGAAACAGCATTGGATTTTTGAGACACATTCATATGAGATTACCCTACTTAATAAACGAATAAGCAACCACAAGAACCCATCGTGTTTGTGCAAGGTGGCCCACAGATGAATATTATATAATGTTATTAATCAAGTGAATTTAAGTTGGCCTTGTTATTGGGCCAAGGGTAGTCATATATGCCCGAGGCAGAAGGCCAAGGGTAAATATGACAGCCCGAGGCCCAATAACATGGCAAATGTGAATACACTTGACTGATAATTTTATTAATTAACAGAATAAAAACATCAAATTCATATGAAGACTAAACTTGGCCAATACAGGTGTTCTAGGCCAGTATGAGAATTGCTGGGCCATTGTAAAAGAGTTAAGTGTTAATGTGGTGTACAATGTAGTGTCTGCCAGGAATATGGCATGTTCAGGTCAGGTGATGACACGCCTCGAGATTTTGCTACACTGCAGTCATGTAAAAAAAGTATGCAATGCCTGTACTGTATATTAATACAGGGCTCACACTAGAGAGAGACTTGAAGGAAGTAGTCTCATCAAAAGTAACCAGACTTCTCTCTTCGTTGAGCTTTGAGAGAAGTCGTTTTGTATTTAATATATAGGGAAAGAATGCTGCTGACTGCAAACTTCTCCATAATTTAGTAAATTATGACAAAACTTCTTCCTGAGTTGCAAGTCTGGTGAGAGCCCTGTTAATAGTCAATTAATAAAATTTAATATACCATTAGCCTTCTACCTCTCCTCTTCCAATTTTATGCTTTTTGAACCAGAGATGTCAGATTTCTTTCATTTGATTTTATCTCTGAAACACATATTTAAAAAACACAAAATTATAACAATTATTTTGATCTTTGCTCAAATTACAAATATTCTTTATAAAAACTGATTTTATTTTTTAAGTGAGTGATCATAACAATATTAATTTACTCTTATATTGTACTTTGCTATAATGGTCTTTCTTCAGACTGTTTCTTTTCTGCATTGGAATTCATTCAGTCTGAGGTGTGTCTACAAAAAGTCACGCGCACTCTTTTGGATTGTGCAAAATGTTTTTCCTTGTTACAACAAAAAGCATGCTCGACGTTTAACTTGCTAGTTGCTGTGAAAAAGAGTGCTGTCATTTGTTTTGTAGTTTATATGCCTGTTCCAGCAGCCATTCAAGAATATTTCATAAAGTTATATTGATTAACTGTTGATCAATTGGATTAAGTATCCATATTGTTGCATCACTGCCAGAGAAGTTATTATGTGTTTCCTTACATGCACAGTTTCTTTGATATTCATCATTGGAAAAAATCATGTGATAGACTGAATATTATGACCTTTTATTTGCTCCAAAATACTGTCAATGCCAATAAATATGACAAAATCATATCATTGGGAGATTTTGTAATAAATAGTAAAACTTTCTTTTGAAAAAAAAATGGATACAGGCATGTCACTTTAACCAGAAAGTATCAGACTGCAAAAAGCCAAAAATGTGTTGACTGCTCTTATAAACTGGTCAAATTGGTTTGTCACTAAAAATTCACAAGAGGGGTTCCTTTCCAAATAACTACCGGTAATTTATTTTACATTGCTGATCAGAATTCAAGTCTGGGTAAAAATCATAGAATTAAATAGACATAAAATTATTGTCTGAAGTAGTTTTAGTTAATTTTACTTTAAAACAATTTGTATTGGAAAGCTCATAAATACTTGTTACATCAAAATTATTGAACTGAAACACTGTGTAAACCTAGTTTCATTTCAATACTGAATACTGGTGTAACATCAAAAGGTAGGTAATATATTCATTTTTATAATTTGGCACATGTTTGTAGTGAACAAAATTTATATATTTGGTTTTCATTTCATAATTTATTGTTACTCTGTTAGGCAATTCTACTATTCAGGGGTAGGAATCACGTGGTATAATGTTTTGGTATCAAGCACTTGAAAATGGCGGCGCTTAGTGAAACGGTATGTATTTTCTATTTGTTTGTCTCGAATATTAAAGAAATAAATTTTCTAACATAGCCTATTTTCCAGCGCCCAATTTTCCCCGCATTTTGGTACCTTACTTATGGCGAACAGTGCTACAGTTTGCCTGGAATGCTTGTCACAAAATTTGAAGCGATGCAAAAGTTGCTACAGAAATTTATGGACCAAGCCCGAACTGTCCATATTTTTGAAAAAATCGACGTTAATATACGCAATATTTGTTTTTGCGCACCTACTCATATAAACTGCACGTATGATGGTGTACCTGCAGCTTGGTTTCCAAGACTTTTAGGCGTTTTGGAGAAATCATGCTACATTCAAATTCTGAACCAAGCACTCATGAAATATTTTCAGAACCAAGCACTAACCAAATAATGTTAACAATTATTTTTTATTTGAAGACCATCTTTCAAAACGTCACACTTTCCACAAACATTGCATTCTCCTTTTTAACTTAATGTAATACATTTTGAAAGCATACTTGTTTTTGATCCTAAAGAGTTAATCATACTTTTTGAGACATTTATATTAAGGTGCATATAGAGTTTTATTATCTTTACAGACAATTTGCTTACTGTACGTCAAAGGAGAAAGTTTACCCAGTTGTTGACGAAAGCTACGACTGTAGTGATATTCATAGCGAAATGTGCACGAGTGTGCAAGAATGGATGTGACGTTTTACCCAACTGCATTTTAACAAGGTCGAGGAAATCCAGTTAACTTATATTAATGCCTTTTCTTTTAAATCTAAGTGATTTTAACTAGCATTTTGTTAATATGTAATACATGCGGTTTGATGTTATTTCGTATTCAACTTATTTTGTATGTAATTAAACTTTACAGAGACCACGTGTTTGATTCATCAACGCGCATACGACTACCAGAACAGGTGAAGCTAGCAACGGAATCAACAGATAGAAATGCTACGCTTAATGGGGACGCTTGTTGTACGTTGGGAGAAAGCCCGACGAAATGACTCTAAAATGTTAACGTCGAAAATGATGGTTCTGGAATAAATATTCTTAAATGAAGAATGTTGTAAACTGCAATGGATTTCAATGTGCATCGTTTACACTCTTCAATGTGACAGTGATGTAATTTTTTGATCTTGTTCTGCTTTCTGCATATGTTAATTTATAAAATTAAATTTTCTTTCGTTTGATTAATAATTGTTTTAGATTGTATTACTTTTATTCAATAAAAAAGACATTTTATATTATAACAAAACACTAATTAACAAACATGATTGCAGTTTATTAACTGAGTGTTAAGATAATTTGTAGCACATATTATTGTATATAAAAAGTTGTATTAAAGCAATACAATGTTATTTTCATGGAGTTAATACAAGCATGCATTCTTTTCTTTTCGGTGTGGCTGGGTAAGGTCGCCCGCGGTAGAGAAAGCCCTCTCACATTGTGCACATTTGTGACGTTTCCCTTCACCATGGACACAACCTGTGATATAAAGAGTAGTTGGTTACTTCAACTATTCGAAACTTTAAAAAGTTTGTATAAGATTTTTTGCATACTTGTCTCAAATGTACTTCAAAACTTTATTTCGAAATTCCAGGGCTGCAGGTTACGTAAAAGATGGGAAATGCATAGGATACTTCTGAGGAATCCTTAACCGACCAGCTCGTTGGTAAAGTGTTAATGAGCTTGAGTCGCATGGTTAAACTTTAATTCAATTTTGTAAACCAACTGATAAATGATTGATTAATAGTACGCTATCATTAGGTTGACAGTCTGGCATATTGCAAAAACTACCTCACTGCACTATTGGCCCCCAGAAAACCAATAACTCTTGATAAGATCTTCGACAGAGCGATAGATTATTTAACCGATATACCCTTAAGGCAAAAATCGATAAAATAATAGCGTGCACATTCTTAACGTATCTTTATTTATCTAAAATAATATGGATTGTGGGGTTAAGATGCTGTTTTAAACAAATTAAAAAGGAATGTGTTAATTATTTGAAAGAAAACACACGTGTATTCATATCCGTATTTTAGTTTTCTTAAAGTCTACTTCAACACATGCATTACAGTAACTAGCAGAAAATATCATCAACCAACTATTTTTAAACAGTTCATTTAATCATAATAAAATGAAAGCTATATGTTAGGAAAGAAATTCAAACACGTATGTTTAACGATTTCATTTAAAAAAGCGTGCAATCTTTTGTTTCTGCTTTGCGGGTTACAGTAAACTGGGCTGAAGGGGGGGACGGGGACGGTAATGGGGTCTGTTTGCGCTGAAATGTTCACTTTAGAGTTCAGCAACTCCATCAGTTTCTTTTTTCTTTTCTGTGTTTGGTTTCAATTATTAAATCCATATTCATATAAGAATACTATAATTCATATACGAACACTATAATTAACCTTTAATATCAGGAACCGAGTATATCAATAATTTTGTGACCCGAGTAGACCCAAATAAATTATAAACCCGTGTATAAAGGTTATACACACTTCAAGTTTTTGAGAAATTATTTAAAAAAAGAAATCTTAATAGGTAATACATGTACCGATTTAGCAACAGAATTGCAGACTATACTGCGTGTTACGTTGATCATTTATCAAGACTTAACGGTTTTACTTCCACATTCTTAACTCTTTCCTCCATATATAATTCTTCCGTTTTGTACCTGTCTCATGCTTTTTACCAGGGATTTTTTGATTAGATGGTCAGTGTACGTAATTGTTTCCTGCTTAACGGGGCACTTAATCCGGATGTGGACAATTAAACTACAATCGTGTGCAATAAAACACCAGTTGACGTATATTTAATACCTAAGGGCAGATTTTTGTTTTGTTTTAAAAGCCAATTAAAATAATACAGAAATGTAAAAAGTTTTTGTAAAATAAAACTACTGTTAATTTTATAAATCCATCAAACAAATAAAAGCAAAATGGTGTTCAAACCAAGGAATTTAGTTCAGTCATATAGAAGTCAGAATATTAAATAGGAATTAGTGTTGAATTTATTCAGTAAATTTACTGTTCTGACTCGATCATTTTGACAATTCTTTGAAACTGAATATAAATTAACTATCTTGTTAGGTTACGCAAATTCTTTCAAATTCGGTATTATACGTTTGTTAAGATAATTTAACTTAATCTTAAGTCAGGTTTGTTGTTGTTGTTTCTGAGAAGAATCCAGCATCCGAATTTGTGTCAGTTACTAAATGACAGGTGCGGAACCGTAGACATATTTCAAAAAATGTAGATTTGAATCTTTCACTGACAGGAAAAAACACCTGAGAGATATTCCCGTTTGCATTCACTTCGCTCAGGTGTGAAATTTAATACTTTTTAAGGACAAAAGTCTCCGATAGATAAATGCATATAGAAGATTTTAATAAATTCAGAATGTTTCGTTTCTGATTGTTCACGGTTGAAGCGGTGCCTCAAAATGTAAATTACATATTTTTATGAATATTACAACAACAACAATTTTGACTTTACGAAATTTATTATAACTTTACTATCACCAGCAAAACAACAACACCAAATCATATTGAAAGTAAAACACAAACCATTGTTTGAGTCTAATCTTTATAACTCACAAAAGTTATACATGATCGTGTGATTTTACGAATTTGCATTTTTTCCATTTTACAGCTGGAGTAAAATAGTTTTATTTAAATGCTGAAATGGCACCTTTTTAAACCGTCTCCATTCAACCGCGAAATAAGGTAAATGCCGCGAGAACGATTATCGATTCAGCGCAATATGTATCGGCTCCCTCCTTTTGAGAAAATAAAAAAAGTCTAACTTCAACCTCAAAACAGACTATCGCAACATAATTTTTCCAAAGAAAAAAATATATCAGTTGAAAGATAAATTTGTCTTCTTTTTGGATCCGTTTGCACCTAAGCTTTTATTTCATTAGAAATAGTGTAATTAATTCATTTAAAACGAACAGATCGCCGATTTTGCACGATTTTCAATAGAGTATATAGGAGGCTGAGATGGTTAACTTTAACCTCAAAACAGACTATCGCAATATACTTCAATATTTATGAAATAAATATATAAATGTCAAGCAAAGATTTAATTTTATGAAACCGTTTGCACCTAAGGATTGAGATGAGCAGAAAAAAAGTTATGCACATTAAACCTGTAAGTGCCTTCTTTGTTCTATATAGCGAAAATTTCGCTTATCGGATAACCCGGTGTGGTAGTTTTTGCAGTATGCTGGTAAAAAATTTAGTAATTTGTCTACTTATCCATAACAAGTTATACATTTAATTCTTGTGCCAATATTAGCCTTTGATAGTACGGGAAATGTTTATCAATGTATTGTCTTTTACATCTGCGCCTACAGTTTTATGGGTCGAGAGTTCAAAATTTGGTATTTCCGAGTTATCTCTTACTTTTAGTCATGTTTTAAAATAAGACTTCACTAGTATCTTTTTATTGTAAATCCTAACGCACGCTCATCAGGCTTTTTGTTTTGTAAGCTTTACTTGCATAACATCATCCGTAACGACACATGAAATCGGTTAGTGCTTGGTTCTGAAAATATTTCATGAGTGCTTGGTTCAAAATTTGAATGTAGCATGATTTCTCCAAAACGCCTAAAAATTCTTGGAAACCAAGCTGCAGGTGGTATACCATCAGGTATACGCGCAGTTTATATGAGTAGGTGTGCAAAAAATACTGCGTTCATTTACGTCGTTTCTTTCCAAAACATGGACAGTTCGGGCTTGGTCCATAAATTTCTGTAGCAACTTTTGCATCGCTTCAAATTTTGTGACAAGCATTCCAGGCAAACTATAGCACTGTTCGGCATAAGTAAGGTATCAAAATGCGGGGAAAATTGGGCGCTGGAAAATAGGTTATGTTAGAAAATTTATTTCTTTAAAATTCGAGACAAACAAATAGAAAATACATACCGTTTCACTAAGCGCCGCCATTTTCAAGTGCTTGGTACCAAAACATTGTACCACGTGATTCCTACCCCTGACTATTAATAAGACTTAATTTAACACTATGAAACTTAATTGAGTTATACATAAAATGGGTGACATAAATGTTTCTTTTGTGAAAATCCCGGTAAGATATTTGTATATGGTTACAGATCTCACCAATGCACTACAGATAACAGATTTGGGGGAAAGTTTTAAACTTTCATTTTGGAGAGTGCATTGATTAAATGACGTAACGTTCAATAAAACCCAACGAGCCAAAATCACGTTTACTGCGGTATAGTCTTTCGAATCTAAAATTTCAAGTTTTACAATGATTTTGTAACGTAAACCACCAAACCCACCTCCATTTTCCATATGAAAAACTCTATTTACAAATAGAAATGCTATTGTAAGTATACATTCAAATGCAACCTGGGTTCTATAAAAACATTGCATCACGAAAATAACTCGATTAATACTCACTGTTCAGTTGATTACGATGGATTTTTCGTCTTCACCGAACGTTGTCGAATCCAATATGGCGATCCGCCATTCGGTATTCATGCGCGTTCATGACTCAAAAACATGTCTGACGTTCCACGAGTTAAATTTCTTCAAATATTGATTAATTCCATATTTTTTTAAATATAAATTTTATCATTTTGCACAGCATTACAAAATTACTCTGTAGCACTGACTTACTTTTTGTGTCGCCTGCGATAGCAGGTAGACACATAGGGATCCTAATGTCCGGCGGCGGCGTCGTCTTCGTCGTCGTCGTCGTCGTCGTCGTCGGTGCCGTCGTCCGGTAGTCCCCCAACTTTAATCTGAAACTTAATGTTGCCTATAACTTCGAAAGTACTTGTCCTATTCACTTCATACTTGGAATATATCATCAGCACGAACAATGCCATCTGTGACAACAAGAATGATAACTCCAGTTTCAATAATTTTTGAGTTATGCCCCTTTCTAATGCAACTTTAATCTGAAACTTAATGTAGCCTATAACTTTGACAGTACTTGACCTTTTCACTACATACTTGGAATATATCATCAGTACGAACAATGTCATCTGTGATGAAAAGAATGATAACTCCAGTTTCAATATTTTTTGAGTTATGCATCTTTCAAATGCAACTTTAATCTGAAACTTAATGTTGCCTATAACTTTGAAAGTACTTCACCTATTCACTTCATACTTGGAATATATCATCAGCATGAACAATGCCATCTGTGACGACAAGAATGATAACTCCAGTTTCAATATTTTTTGAGTTATGCCCCTTTCAAATGCAACTTTAACCTGAAACTTAATGTTGCCTGTAACTTTGAAAGTACTTGTCCTATTCACTTCATACTTGGAAAATATCATCAGCATGAACAATGCCATCTGTGACGACAAGAATGATAACTCAAGTTTCAATATTTTTTGAGTTATGCCCCTTTCAAATGCAACTTTAACCTGAAACTTAATGTTGCCTATAACTTTGAAAATACTTGTCTTATTCACTTCGTACTTGGAATATGTCATCAGCATGAATAATGCCATCTGTGACGACAAGAAAGATAACTCCAGTTTCAATATTTTTGGAGTTATGCCCCTTTCAAATGCAACTTTTACCTGAAACTTAATGTTGTCTATTACTTTGAAAGTACTTGTCCTATTCACTTCGTACTTGGAATATATCATCAGCACGAACAATGCCATCTGTGACGACAAGAATGATAACTCCAGTTTGAATTTTTTTTGAGTTATGTCCCTTTCAAATGCAACTTTAACATGAAACCTAATGTTGACTTAAACTTTGAAAGTACTTGTCCTACTCACTTCATACTTGGAATATATCATCAGCATGAACAATGCCATTTGTGACGACAAGAATGATAACTCCAGTTTCAATATTTTTTAAGTTATGCCCCTTTCAAATGCAACTGTAACCTGAAACTTAATGTTGCCTATAACTTTGAAAGTACTTGTCCTATTCATTTCATACTTGGAATATATTATTAGCATGAACAATGCCATCTGTGACGACAAGAATGATAACTCCAGTTTCAATATTTTATGAGTTATGTCCCTTTCAAATGCAACTTTAACATGAAACTTAGTGTTGCCTCCAAAATGGAAAAGTACTTGTTCAATTAATTCACTTAATACTTTGAATAAACTCATCTGCATTTACAAACTAATTTTTGAAGATGATAACTCAGGTTTCACCATTAATTTAGTTTTTCCCCTTTTAAATGCAATTTAGATGACACATGTGTTCTGTGGTGTAGTATTGAAATCAACTTAAATAAAATATTTTTATTATATATGATTAAACATAGGCCCACATTTCAACTTTTTCCATGCAGGCGACACATGTGTTCCGCGGAACACAACATTCTAGTTGAAACTAAGAACTATATTCTAGTCTAGGTTCTAGGTTATATTCTAGGTTAGCACGCAAGACTGTCGTAATTACGTTGAAATAAAAAAGGAGTTACGACAGTCTTGCATGCAACCCTCGCAGTAATGCAAAAACGATTGTCGAAAACTGGCATAACTGGGTCTGCCGACCCAATAATAACACTAAAGCAGGTAACACCTATACCAATGCATAGAACACAACTCTGGAACTCCCATATTATAAAATTTCGAAACGGACGGACATCATTATTACAAAAGTCATCACCATCGTTTTCTTCAACCTTTAGAACTCTGTTTTATGCTTTATAATAAATGGTTATACCATATCAGAAATTTTTGCTTTATGCGTTGAGCGTCGCCGCATAAACGCGGTCGTCCTGTTTATGCTTTGAAAATCACCGCATAAACGAAAAAAATGTTTGTGCGGCGATGCTCCTATGCGGGGTTACACCTCGTCAACCTTAGCTTTTATATTGATGAAATTGAAAACATTGGGTATGAAAAAATAGCATTAGTACCTTCAGGCAATTTCAGGTAATTTACAGTCTTATCAGGCTATTTCTGCTGCCAAAATTTAAGGCCCAATATTTGATAGAAAGCAAACAAAATCTTACTTTTTCTTTGCTTCACGGAAATTTTATTTACCAAGAAACTGTTTCCGATGTTTGCTTTTACGAAAATCTCCACTGTTTAGTTTGTCAAAGTTTGAAAATGTTTAAGCAGACGACAGTTGGAAAATTAGCAGAAAACCGGGAACAGGGCTTAAAGGTTGTAACACCGGCAGTGTGTTAATGATCTCGATCATAGTAATTGTTTCACATTTCGTCATATGTAAAACTTTAAAATCATATGAAGCCATTCATATTTCATCAATCAGTTTCTGCTGTTGATAATTACGATTTGGTAGCTTTCTTTTGACGTGGAGTAAATTTCGCCTATGGGGGTTTTATCCAGATTACATTTATTGCACGTTGACCATTAATTCCAAGATTTAATATCTAAAAGGTAAGATGAGAAGATGAATGTATATTAGAACTATTTTAGAAAGAACGGAGATTTGTTTTAACGTTGTTCGTGCTTTGTGGTTACCATGAAGAGTTTCCCCGTACATTTAATCAGTGCTGCTCTCAAAAGACCTTTACGGATTGTTGAGCAATAGCTGTGTTGTTAAGAGCAGTCTTATACAACATTTTAACTTTGAAATAATGATTTAAGTAGAAGTGTAAAACAAATTTGCTGATAATGAATTCAAAATAGTGACCTTTAATGTTTGGTGTCAGCTGTGATACGCGTGGTTCATTGTTCATCGTTTTCTTGTAAAGATAAACCTATTCTGTTATCTGAAGGCATTTTACACTTCTTTTCATGGAGTGGTATTAATCTTCATATACAGTTTTATGACTATTGCTCTAAACTCATTTTTGGTCTAGGAAGCGTTCGCAGTAATATGCATTCCGTTACCGCCATAAATAGGCTCCAATCGATCAAACCGACCCTGCAAAATTTTCGTATTAATCATGTTTAGTCAATTGTTTTTATCTACCTCATAGAAAACGTTGTTGCTAATTGTATTCTTCCGAGAATGAAGAAGACAAAATAGTTATATGTAAGGTAACGTATTTCATGTAAGCATTTCGATTGCAAACAAAAGCCTTAATTACCAATAGAATACTTATTTCACACAAGAACTAAAATACTTGTTATCCTGCTTTATAACCATACTTCACGTGCATCATTTATAATAAAACAAGTAAGTTACCTCATAGGTTTGGCACACAGCAACATGTTCGCAAGCTGAAGGATCCAAAACGGCATCGCAGTTATAACAGTAAGGTCCTCTTTGACCAAGAGGTACAGCTGAAAGTGTACAAAATCATCTCTTGTGCATCCATTTAAATGTTCAAGGTTATAAAACTGAGCATGGAAACCAGTCTCAAATTTCAGTTTTATAACCTTCAACCAAAGTCTTCTAATTCTGTGCATTTTGGATTAAGTCACTCGTCATGATTTAAAGAAAGGTGGTCTTTCGTATTTTTTAACATGTATTCAGATTTTCAAATGAAAAAGTAAAAATATTAAATGTAGTTAGCTTCTTTTACGTTTTTAAAGTAAATGTAAAGGTATTACTGTAACTTGAAAGCAATTAAATGTACAAACTCAAAGCAAAGTATTTGAATGCCAGGCTATTTACATGCTGAAGTGCGAATTATGTTTCGTATGTTTATGTAAATGAAATGTAACTACATACGTGGTCCTTATTTCGTATAAAGTATAATGTGAAGGTAAAGTTTAAATGATGGCATTCCTGGCGTTTTAAATAATGTATATTATTTGCAGTTACGGTGACATGAGATGTGTGAGTTTTCACTGTCTGCTCATTTGACCGTAGAAAATTGATATTGTTTTCCCTGTTGTATATTACAGATACAGCCTGTATTGGAGATGATGCGAGAAAATTGCTGTGCTTGTAGAAGTGGAATGATAAGTCGCCAGATTTTAACCCATTTATATCAAAATTAAGTGTTAAACTGGATTTTAAAACGCCAATATGCTTCGATATGTATTAAATTAAACCACACGTTGTTAAAAATATTTTGCCAGTTTAGTAATGACGAAAATTCCAAGGTCGATCAATCAATGAAAACGAAGATTAACCTCAATTGGCATGTCTATGTGTATTTCCAGAACTTACAGTCCGCGCCGCATCCCTTGTTATTACAGAAGTTTCCAGAGCAGCATTCAATGCATGAAGTAATATCCGTGCTGCTTATAGTAGTGAAATCTCGTTTCCCCAGCAACGATCCAATTGAAGATGGGCAGCGCTGAAAACCAAATACGTAAATAATCTTGGTTCGAAATAATATAGAGGTATTTCTTTTTACCTGTTTCAGATAAAAATATATTTCACAGACAGTTCCGGAATTCATATTTGCACGAGTGACGTAGCCACGTGGAAAATATAAAATTTCGGAGTTCACAATTGAAATATATTTCTACAATTCACCGCTAAAAAACACATTTTTTCTTCTTATTATATGCTTCTAAAGTACAAACTGCATAATTTTAACTGAATAATTGCGTGAAATGGCACCATAAGCACCATAAGAGTTTGTTTTGACGTAGTCATGGATCACCGTACACCCAAACTTGAAACCTTTTTCTAAACGTTTCATTTGGATTGTTTTGTTTATATGGGTATCAACGTAAAAAGCCAGTGAAACTAAAAATTGATTTTCCACTTTTTGCAAACAGTAAATTGCCACTTTCATTTCACTACAAAAATTCTATAATTCACTGAAAGCATAAAATAAAACTGTTGCAAATAAGCAAATTGACAATCGGTATAAACACAATGAAATGATATTGAGTTGGACAGGAGCAATGAAATAATTCCAAACCTTATCATTATATTTTAAAAGGTAAGACCTGTGTAATGGGCACTATTAAGAATCCAACATCTGATTATATTTTCATCAACTGCTTCATACCACTGACTTGTATGCAAAATTTAAATGATTTTCACAGTGTAGTTTTTGAGATTTTTAGCTTTTTTTATTTAAAAAAGTGAGAAAAAACGTGAAAGTATCCAAATTCTTTAATCGGTGACAAAATTTTTTCTTATTGATAAATTCAACCTTAATTTTTTACAGTGTATCAAAAATATGTTATATTTTACTAAACCAATTTAAGATATAATATATAAATACATAATATATCTTAAAATGACATTTTTTGACCAAATAAATTTAAAAAATGCATTTTTTTATATTTCACGAGACTAAATTAATGAAAATTGTGCAAAATCCTGATTGGTGCAATATACCAAACTTTACTATTTTTTAACTATATACCTTAAACAAAATTTAAACAAAATTTCAGAGAAGTTTACCGTCCAGTTTTAGAAATTTTCAAATTGATGACTTGAATAAACACTATTCTGATAGCTAAAACCCCTTTAATCTTGATTATTTTGCTTATTTTAGTTTAAATCATGAGAATGTTTTATTCAATGACATAATTACATAGGAAAAAAAGAAATATGCCAATTATTTAAGCTCTAGGCTTACAAAAAAAAAATAGCTTCCAGTAGGATTTGAACCCTGGTCCTCTTGCAACTGTAAGGGGAAGTAACCACTGCGGGGAGTTTGGCTAATTTACTACTATAGTTACCTCCCTTGGATACTCTTCTGGATAAAGGTATTCATTACACAGGTCTTACCTTAATATACCAAGAATACGACTTACATCCTTAGCCTGACATCCTGTGTTGTAGACAACGTGACCGCTGATTGTCACTACCTGTTCTGTTGAACAAACCTGAAAACAAGAGAAAGGCAAAACAATTTATCAATTACTTAACCGACCCCCGTCCTCACCGTCTCGTGTCTTTAGAAAGAACAAAAATACTTTGTCATTATTTACATTTAAAAAGTTAAACGAAAATAGCATATCTGGAAGTGTTTTCCATTTATGAAAAAAGGTCACAACTATATATTCATATTGATTGTCATTGTTCGTCGAATTTCTATTAATAATTAACAACACTTCACAAGCTTTTCACAAAGATCTAATCAACAAATTTAATTATTCCTGTGATGCGGCTTTGTAAAGAGCAGAAATCGATCATGTGTGTGTGGGGGGGGGGGGGGGGGGTAAAAATTATCAAATGAAAAAAAGTGAAATCACAAAATTCTGATTGAAAATGTGGAAAGTTCAAGTCAGATTTCTACTTGCATTTGGATGACTCTGTTACTGTTATCAGTAAAATAACCCGTAACCGATGTAGTTCGGTGACGATAATGTCACAGGGTTAAACCTACAGTTTATTTATTTGAATATATTATTGGGTATTGTTTGTTTGTACATGTGTGTAAAGATAATATTCGCACTATGTTTTGTCTGTATCGCAAGTATTCGTCATAAGTTGTGTCTGTATTGTCACAGTTCGTCCTCTTCATAATTCCAATAGACCCATGCATAGCTCATTTTTCAATCACATTTTACTAACCTGTGTGATGGGCCTCAATAATTTAACTTTCCCGCACTTCACCTGCACGCATGCGCATTTCACAATTAGAAATCTATGGAGGCTAGCGCCTTATTTTTCTTCTTGGTTTTACCAATATTTATTGTGATATTGCGTGCCTTTACAGGTAAATTGTTATTTGTTTCATAACTACATTCATAACGTTCATTATGCATTCATTTCAAATTGCCCTGTTGTCGATTGTGTCTTGATATTCTCATTTCACAATTAGAAATATATGGAGGCTAGCGCCTTGTTTTTGCTTCTTGGTTTCATAACCAATATTTATTCTGATGTTGTGTGCCTCTACAGGCCAGACTCTCGGCGATTCATGCACATTCCGAAAGGCAGAACCCACGGGACTGCGACAATAACGTATATCAGGGCTTTCCGATCAACGTTTTTGGAGGTTGTGCCGGTTAGCTCAATTGGTTGCGTCGTCAAAATTGCATGGTTCGGCGCAGTCCCCGTGACTGCGCGGGTTCGCTCCCAGGTAGAGGCAATTTCTTTTGCAAAATCCCAACGCCAGATGCCGCCTAAGGCAATGTATATTGTTATATGACAGCGAATAACCTTTTTAAAACCTTTCTTTACTATTTATATTTTATCTCAACAGCTTCTCTATGACTGTGTTAAAGTTATCCTTCTATAATATGTTGAAAGTGTGTGAGCCTTTATTACCTAAATCGCTGTAACATTGTTTAGGCTATGTCAATGTTGCAAAAGATCTAGGCAATGGCAGTATGAATAGTGACTCTGATCATGTTAGTATTAAGAAAATTGTTGAAAACCATAGTGATATTGATGAGTTAATTTTTAAGCCAGTAACAAGTGATTTTGTGAGTAAACAGATAAAAGGTATGAATAGTAAAAAGGCTACAGGCCATGATAATATATCAGTTGAAAATTGCATCCCAGTAATAGCTCAACCTGTTGTTGATCTAGTTAATAGATGTCTTGAGGAAACTGTATTCCCTGACAACATGAAAGTTTCTCAGTTGATACCGGTGCATAAGAAAAACAGTGTGCTCGATAAAAGTAATTATAGGCCAGTAAGTCTTTTGCAAATTACCTCGAAAGTCTTCGAGAGGGCTATTTATGTACAGCTCATGGATAATTTTGAAAAAAATATTTAACCCTTTCCTAAGTGCCTTTCGTCCAGGCTATGGCTGTAACACTTCATTACTAAAAGTGATTGAAGACTGGAAATATTTTTAGATAATAATATGTATGTAGCAGCGGTGCTGATGGACCTCTCGAAGGCTTTCGATTGCCTGCTCATGACCTACTCTTGTTGAAACTTAAGCATTATAGTACATCTGACCAATCCGTCAAACTCATAAAAAGCTATTTATCAAATAGAAAACAGTGTGTAATACGTAATTGGCAGTGTCTGTAGTTATTTCCAAAGTATTATTAAAGGGGTATCACACGGGTCTATATTAGGACCAGTTTTATTCAACATATTTATAAATGATATATGTTACTTTGTTGATAAGGGTCTGTTGTATAACTATGCTGATGATAACACCCTCTCTTATGCTAGCTATTGTAAAGATGATCTGGTAAAAACTCTAGAGTCTGAAAGCTTTGGCAAGAGATTCACAGAGAGAATATACATTTTAATTTGGAAACTTTAACTATCTCCTGTGATGAAGAAGTAAAACTACTTGGTGTAAACTTAGATTTGATGTTAAATTTCAACTCACATTTGTCTTATATATGTAAGAAAGCATCCAAGCAACTAAATGTTTTAAAAAGAACTGGTAGACATCTTAATAGATTAGGCAGACTTACTATTTAGCAATCATTTATCCTGTCAAATTTAAATACTGCCCTTTAACCTGGCATTTTACCAATGATTCGAACACCAGAAAAATGGAAAAGATACAAGAAAGAGCTCTGCCATTTATTTATGAAGACTATAGTAGTAATTATGAACAACTGTTAATAAAATCTGGTTTGGTGTCACTTAGAATTAGAAGAATTAGATGTATTGCTTTAGAAACCAGGTTCGTGAAGTTGGGAGCCTAACAGCCTAGCAGCCTGAAGTTGGCAGCCTAGCAGCCCAGCAGCCTAGCAGCCTGAAGTTGGCAGCCTTGCAGCCCAGCAGCCTAGCAACAAGAAGTTAGCAGCCCAGCAGCCTAGCAGCCTTAACTTACCTAAAGATGTAGGAATTTCGGAAACGGCTTGAAATGCATAATTTTCACTTAATGAGGACACTTCAAGCATATCTCATACGAAATCAACCTAATTTTTTTTTATCTAAATTCAATTCTTGTGAAATGTAAAGAAATTCTCCAATCGCTTCAACTGCATCACAATTCCTTTCTGAACACAAAATGATCTTAAACTTGATGAAAAAATACATCTATTTAAAACCATAAAAATTTACTTAAAACCGTGTGTAGCAGCCTTGCAACCCAGCAGCCTAGCAGCCTGAAGTTGGCAGCCTAGCAGCCCAGCAAACTAGCAGCCTGAAGTTAGCAGCCCAGCAGCCTTAACTTACTGATAGATGTAAGAATTTCGGAAACGGCTTGAAATGCATTATTTTCACTTTTTAAGGACACTTCAAGCTTATCTCGTACATAATAAACCTGACATTTTTTTTATCAAATTTCTAATCTGGTGAAATGTAAAGAAATTCTACAATCGCTTCATCTGCATCAAAATCCCTTTCTGACCACAAAATAATCTTAAACTTGTTGAAAAAACATCTATTTAAAATCATAAGAATTTACTGAAATGTGCATGTAGCAGCCTAGCAGCCCAGCAGCCTAGCAGCCTGAAGTTGGCAGGCCTAGCAGCCTGAAGTAAGCAGCCTAGCAGCCTTAACTTACCTTAAGATGTAAGAATTTCGGAAACGGCTTGAAATGCATTATTTTCACTTTTTAAGGACACTTCAAGCTTATCTCATACTTAATTAACCTGACTTTTTTATCAAATTTCTAATCTGGTGAAATGTAAAGAAATTCTCCAATCGCTTCAACTGCATCAAAATCCCTTTCTTAACACAAAATGATCTTAAACTTGTTGAAAAAATACTCTATTTAAAATCATATGAATTTACTGAAATGTGTGTGTAGCAGCCTAGCAGCCCAGCAGCCTAGCAGCCTGAAGTTGGCAGCCTAGCAGCCCAGCAGCCTAGCAGCCTTAACTTACCTAAAGATATAGGAATTTCGGAAACGGCTTTAAATGCATTATTTTCACTTTATGAGGACACTTCAAGCATATCTCGTACGAAATCAATCTAATTTATGTTATCTAATTTCTATTCTGGTGAAATGTAAAGAAATTCTCCAATCGCTTCAACTGCATCACAATTCCTTTCTGAACACAAAATTATCTTAAACTTGATGAAAAACATAGATCTATTTAAAACCGTAAAAATTTACTGAAAGGTGTGAAGCCTAGTTGACAGCCTAGCAGCCTAGCAGCCTAGCAGCCTTAACATACAGATAGATGTAAGAATTTCGGAAACGGCTTGAAATGCATTATTTTCACTTTTTAAGGACACTTTAAGCTTATCTCATACATAATTAACATGACTTTTTTTATCAATTTCTAATCTGGTGAAATGTAAAGAAATTCTACAATCGCTTCAACTGCATCAAAATCCCTTTCTGAACACAAAATGATCTTTAACTTGTTGAAAAAAATACATTTATTAGAAACCATAAGAATTTACTGAAATGTGTGTCTAGCAGCCTAGCAGCTCAGCAGCCTAGCAGCCTGAAGTTGGCAGCCTAGCATCCTGAGGTTAGCAGCCTAGCAGCCCAACAGCCTAGCAGCCTAAACTTACCGATCGATGTTAGAATTTTGGAAACGGCTTGAAATGCATTATTTTCACTTTTTAAGGACACTTCAAGCTTATCTTATACGAAATCAATCTGATTTTTTTATCAAATTTCTCATCTTGTGAAATTTTCCAGTCGCTTAAACTGCATCACAATCCCTTTCAGAACACAAAATGATCTTAAACTTTTTGAAAAAGACATCTATTTCAAACCATTAGAATTTACTGAAATGTGTGTGTAGCAGCCCAGCAGCCTAGCAGCCTGAAGTTGGCAGCCTAGCAGCCCAGCAGCCTTAACTTAGCGATAGATTAAAGAATTTCGGAAACGGTCTGAAATGCATGATAATCAGTCTTTGGCACACAACAAACTTATTCCAGGTGAAATAAAAGCTTAATTTGTTATATTTTTCAAAGCTGGTGAAATGTGAAAAAATTCTGAAACGGCCTGAAATGCATCATGATCACATTCGGACGGCAATACGAGCTACAATGATATGAAATGCACTTAAAAACTTAAAAATTTACTTTTTGCTAGGCTGCTGAAATGTGAAGTTCGCAGCGTAGCAGCCTAAACTTACCGATTTATGTAAGAACGTCGGAAACGGCCTCAAATGCATTTTAATCACTTTTAGCACAAAACAAGCTTATTCGAGATGAAATCAACCTGAATTGTTTTTCTTCTATGAGGGGGAAATGGGAAAACAATTCTGCGATGGCCTGAAACGCATCATGATCACTTTCGGACGGTAATACGAGCTACAATTATACGAAACGCACTTAAAAAACTTCAAAAATTCACATTTTGCTAGGCTGTTGAAATGTGATGTTAACAGCCTAGCAGCCTAGCAGCCTAAACTTACTGATAGATGTAAGAATTTCGGAAACGGCTTGAAATGCATTATTTTCTCTTCTTAAGGACACTTCAAGCTTATCTCCTACAATATTTACCTGATTTGTTTGTATCAAATTTCTAATCTTGTGAAATATAAACAAAATCTCCAATCGCTTCAACTGCATGAAATCCCTTTCTGAACACAAAATGATCTTAAACTTGTTGAAAAAAATACATCTATTTAAAACCATAAGCATTTACTGAAATGTGTGTGTAGCAGCCTAGCAGCCTGAAGTTGGCAGCCTAGCAGCCCAGCAGCCCAGCTGCCTTAACTTAGCGATAGATAAAGGAATTTCGGAAACGGTATGAAATGCATAATAATCACTCTTTAGCCCACAACAAACTTATTCCTGATGAAATAAACCTTAATTTGTTATATTTTTCAAAGCTGGTGAAATGTGAAAAAAATCTGAAACGGCCTGAAATGCATCATGATCACATTCGGACGGCAATACGAGCTACAATGATATGAAATGCACTTCAAAAAACTTATAAATTCACTTTTTGCTAGGCTGCTGAAATGTGAAGTTAACAGCCTAGCAGCCCAGCATCCTTAACTTACCGATCGATGTAAGAAACGGCTTGAAATGCATTATTTTCACTTTTTAAGGACACTTCAAGCTTATCTTATACATAATTAACCTGACATTTTTTTTTATCAAATTACTAATCTGGTGAAATGTAAAGAAATTCTACATCGCTTCAACTGCATCAAAATCCCTTTCTGACCACAAAATAATCTTAAACTTGTTGAAAAAATACATCTATTTAAAATCATAAGAATTTACTGAAAGGTGTGTGTAGCAGCATAGCAGCCCAGCAGCCTAGCAGCCTGATGTTGGCAGCCCAGCAGCCTAGCAACCTGAAGTTAGCAGCCTAGCAGCCTTAACTTACCTAAATGTGTAAGAATTTCGGAAACGGCTTGAAATGCATTATTTTCACTTTTTAAGGACACTTTAAGCTTATCTCATGCATAATTAACCTGACTTTTATTTATCAAATTTCTAATCTGGTAAAATGTAAAGAAATTCTCCAATCGCTTCAACTGCATCAAAATCCCTTTCTGAAAACAAAATGATCTTAAACTTGTTGAAAAAATACATCTATTTAAAACCATAAGAATTTACTGAAAGGTGTGTGTAGCAGCCTAGCAGCTTAGCAGCCTGAAGTTGACAGCCTAGCAGCCCAGCAGCCTAGCAGCCTTATCATACAGACAGATGTAAGAATTTCGGAAACGGCTTGAAATGCATTATTTTCACTTTTTAAGGACACTTTAAGCTTATCTCATACATAATTAACATGACTTTTTTTTATCAAATTTCTAATCTGGTGAAATGTAAAGAAATTCTCCAATCGCTTCAACTGCATCACAATCCCTTTCTGAACACAAAATGATCTTTAACTTGTTGAAAAAAATACATCTATTAAAAACCATAAGAATTTACTGAAATGTGTGTCTAGCAGCCTAGCAGCTCAGCAGCCTAGCAGCCTGAAGTTGGCAGCCTAGCAGCCCAGCAGCCTAGCAGCCTGAAGTTAGCAGCCTAGCAGCCTAAACTTACCGATTTATGTAAGAACGTCGGAAACGGCCTCAAATGCATTTTTATCACTTTTAGCACAAAACAAGCTTATTCGAGATGAAATCAACCTGAATTGTTTTTCTTCTATGCGGGGGAAATGGGAAAACTATTCTGCGATGGCCTGAAACGCATCATGATCACTTTCGGACGGTAATACGAGCTACAATTATATGAAACGCACTTAAAAAACTTAAAATTCACTTTTCGCTAGGCTGTTGAAATGTGATGTTAATAGCCTAGCAGCCTAGCAGCCTAGCAGCCTAAACTTACTGATAGATGTAAGAATTTCGGAAACGGCTTGAAATGCATTATTTTCTCTTTTTAAGGACACTTCAAGCTTATCTCCTACAATATTTACCTGATTTGTTTGTATAAAATTTCTAATCTTGTGAAATATAAACAAAATCTCCAATCGCTTCAACTGCATCAAATCCCTTTCTGAACACAAAATGATCTTAAACTTGTTGAAAAAATACATCTTTTTAAAACCATAAGCATTTACTGAAATGTGTGTGTAGCAGCCTAGCAGCCCGGCAGCCTAGCAGCCTGAAGTTGGCAGCCTAGCAGCCTAGCAGCCCAGCAGCCCAGCTGCCTTAACTTAGCGATAGATGAAGGAATTTCGGAAACGGTATGAAATGCATAATAATCACTCTTTAGCACACAACAAACTTATTCCTGATGCAATAAACCTTAATTTGTTATATTTTTCAAAGCTGGTGAAATGTGAAAAAAATCTGAAACGGCCTGAAATGTATCATGATCACATTCGGACGGCAATACGAGCTACAATGATATGAAATGCACTTCAACAAACTTATAAATTCACTTTTTGCTAGGCTGCTGAAATGTGAAGTTAACAGCCTAGCAGCCTTAACTTACTGATAGATGTAAGAACGTCGGAAACGGCTTGAAATGCATTATTTTTTCTTTTTAAGGACACTTCAAGCTTATCTCATACATAATTAACCTGACATTTTTTTATGAAATTACTAATCTTGTGAAATATAAAGAAATTCTACAATCGCTTCAACTGCATCAAAATCCCTTTCTGACCACAAAATAATCTTAAACTTGTTGAAAAAATACATCTATTTAAAATCATAAGAATTTACTGAAAGGTGTGTGTAGCAGCATAGCAGCCCAGCAGCCTAGCAGCCTGATGTTGGCAGCCCGGCAGCCTAGCAACCTGAAGTTAGCAGCCTAGCAGCCTTAACTTACCTAAATGTGTAAGAATTTCGGAAACGGCTTGAAATGCATTATTTTCACTTTTTAAGGACACTTTAAGCCTATCTCATGCATAATTAACCTGACTTTTATTTATCAAATTTCTAATCTGGTAAAATGTAAAGAAATTCTCCAATCGCTTCAACTGCATCAAAATCCCTTTCTGAAAACAAAATGATCTTAAACTTGTTGAAAAAATACATCTATTTAAAACCATAAGAATTTACTGAAATGTGCGTGTAGCAGCCTAGCAGCTTAGCAGCCTGAAGTTGACAGCCTAGCAGCCCAGCAGCCTAGCAGCCTTAACATACAGACAGATGTAAGAATTTCGGAAACGGCTTGAAATGCATTATTTTCACTTTTTAAGGACACTTTAAGCTTATCTCATACATAATTAAAATGACTTTTTTTATCAAATTTCTAATCTGGTGAAATGTAAAGAAATTCTCCAATCGCTTCAACTGCATCAAAATCCCTTTCTGAACACAAAATGATCTTTAACTTGTTGAAAAAAATACATCTATTAAAAACCATAAGAATTTACTGAAATGTGTGTCTAGCAGCTCAGCAGCCTAGCAGCCTGAAGTTGGCAGCCTAGCAGCCCAGCAGCCTGAAGTTAGCAGCCTAGCAGCCTTAACTTACCTAAATGTGTAAGAATTTCGGAAACGGCTTGAAATGCATTATTCCAGGTGAAATAAAACCTTAATTTGTTATATTTTTCAAAGCTGGTGAAATGTGAAAAAAATCTGAAACGGCCTGAAATGCATCATGATCACATTCGGACGGCAATACGAGCTACAATGATATGAAATGCACTTAAAAAACTTAAAAATTCACTTTTTGCTAGGCTGCTGAAATGTGAAGTTAGCAGCCTAGCAGCCTAAACTTACCGATTTATGTAAGAACGTCGGAAACGGCCTCAAATGCATTTTAATCACTTTTAGCATAAAACAAGCTTATTCGAGATGAAATCAACCTGAATTGTTTTTCTTCTATGCGGGGGAAATGGGCAAACAATTCAGCGATGGACTGAAACGCATCATGATCACTTTCGGACGGTAATACGAGCTACAATTATATGAAACGCACATTAAAAGCTTAAAAATTCACTTTTTGCTAGGCTGTTGAAATGTGATGTTAACAGCCTAGCAGCCTAGCAGCCTAATCTTACTTATTTATGTAAGAACGTCGGAAACGGCTTGAAATGCATTATTTTCTCTTATTAAGGACACTTCAAGCTTATCTCCTACAATATTTACCTGATTTGTTTGTATCAAAATTCTAATCTTGTGAAATATAAACAAAATCTCCGATCGCTTCAACTGCATCAAAATCCCTTTCTGAACACAAAATGATCTTAAACTTGCTGAAAAAATACATCTATTTAAAACCATAAGCATTTACTGAAATGTGTGTGTAGCAGCCTAGCAGCCCGGCAGCCTAGCAGCCTGAAGTTGGCAGCATAGCAGCCCAGCAGCCTAGCTGCCTTAACTTAGCGATAGATGTAAGAATTTCGGAAACGGTATGAAATGCATAATAATCACTCTTAAGCACACAATAAACTTATTCCTGATGAAATAAACCTTAATTTGTTATATTTTTCAAAGCTGGTGAAATGTGAAAAAAATCTGAAACGGCCTGAAATGTATCATGATCACATTCGGACGGCAATACGAGCTACAATGATATGAAATGCACTTAAAAAACTTATAAATTCACTTTTTGCTAGGCTGCTGAAATGTGAAGTTAGTAGCCTAGCAGCCTAGCAGCCTAAACTTACCGATTTATGTAAGAACGTCGGAAACGGCCTCAAATGCATTTTAATCACTTTTAGCACAAAACAAGATTATTCGAGATGAAATCAACCTGAATTGTTTTTCTTCTATGCGGGGGAAATGGGCAAACAATTCTGCAAAGGCCTGAAACGCATCATGATCACTTTCGGACGGTAATACGAGCTACAATTATATGAAACCCACTTTAAGAACTTAAAAATTCACTTTTTGCTAGGCTGCTGAAATGTGAAGTTAACAGCCTAGAAGCCTTAACATATTGATTTATGTAAGAACGTCGGAAACGGCTTGAAATGCATTATTTTCTCTTTTTATGGACACTTCAAGCTTATCTCCTACAAAATTTAGGTCATTTGTTTGTATCAAATTTCTTATCTTGTGAAATATAAACGAATTCTCCAATCGCTTCAACTGCATCAAAATCCCTTTCATAACACAAAATTATCTTAAACTTGATGAAAAAATACATCAATTTAAAACCATAAGAAATTACTGAAAGGTGTGTGTAGCAGCCTAGCAGCCCAGCAGCCTAGCAGCCTGAAGTTGGCAGCCTAGCAGCCCAGCAGCCTAGCAGCCTTAACTTACGTATAGATGTAAGAATTTTGGAAAGGGCTTGAAATGCATTATTTTCACTTTATAATTTCTAATCTGGTGAAATGTAATGAAATTCTCCAATCGCTTCGACTGCATCACAATCCCTTTCTGAACACAAAATAATTTTAAACTTGTTGAAAAAATACATCTATTTAAAACCATAAGAATTTACTGAAATGTGTGTGTAGCATCCTAGCAGCCTAGCAGCCTGAAGTTGGCAGCCTAGCAGCCCAGCAGCCTGAAGTTAGCAGCCTAACAGCCCAGCAGCCTGAAGTTAGCAGTCTAGCAGCCCATCAGCCTAGCAGCCTTAACTTACCGTCAGATGAAGGAATTTGGGAAACGGCTTGAAATGCATTATTTTCACTTTATGAGGACACTTCAAGCATATCTCATACGAAATCAACCTTTTTTTTTTTATCTTATTTCAATTCTGGTGAAATGTAAAAAAAATTTCAATCGCTTCAACTGCCTCACAATTTTTTCTGAACACAAAATGATCTTTAACTTGATGAAAAAATACATCTTTTTAAAACCATAAAAATTTACTGAAATGCGTGTGTAGCAGCCTAGCAGCCAAGCAGCCTAGCAGCCTGAAGTTGGCAGCCTAACAGCCCAGCAGCCTGTCGGCCTGAAGTTAGCAAACATATTCGACGCCAATGTTGTTATAGCGTTAATAACACAAAAGTTAAGATATAGCAAGCGGTTTGCTCAATTAATCCGATAGCCATGGTTATCGGCCAATAACTATAGATATCGGCCCGATAACCATACATGTAGTTGTTGACACTTAATAGGGTTGCTGCCCGATAACCTGTTATTGGTGAAAACCAAAGTTTTCGATCGATAATCATAGTTTTCGTTTATATCTGTTGCAAAATAATTCCGATATTCATAGTGATTGGTGAAAACCCTAGATATTGACCGTTAACCATGGTTAGCGCCGAGAACTATGGTTTTCGGTAACTTAAGATTTCGGCGATATCCATAGTTATTTGACCCATAACAATAGATATTGACAAAAACTATGGTTTTCGGTAACTTTAGTTTTCGGCGTTATCCATAGCTATTGGACCCATAACCATAGATATTGACAATACGTATGGTTCTCGCCCGATATCTAGGGGTTTCACCAATAACCATAGATACTGGGCGGTAACGCTAGTTATCGTCAATAAAAATGGTTAAAGACCGATATCTATAGTTATTGGTCGATAACCATGGGTATCGAGTTAATTGTGCAATTCGATGGCCTTATTTATATATAAATCAATATCCTGTGTTATCGTCTTGTCATTGTAACTGTTTGGCATGCGGTTTGCTTAAAAAATCCAATATCTATAATAAATATGGATATCGCAGTTGAAGCGATTGGAGAATTTCTTTACATTTCACCAGATTACAAATTTGATTTAAAAAAAAGTCAGGTTAATTATGCATGAGATAAGCTTAAAGTGTCCTTAAAAAGTGAAAATAATGCATTTCAAGCCGTTTCCGAAATTCTTACATCTTTAGGTAAGTTAAGGCTGCTAGGCTGCTGGGCTGCTAGGCTGCTACAAGCACATTTCAGTAAATTCTTATGATTTTAAATAGATGTTTTTTTCAACAAGTTTCAGATCATTTTGTGTTCAGAAAGTGATTTTGATGCAGTTGAAGCGATTGGAGAATTTCTTTACATTTCACCAGATTAGAAATTTGATAAAAAAAGTCAGGTTAATTATGCATGAGATAAGCTTAAAGTGTCCTTAAAAAGTGAAAATAATGCATTTCAAGCCGTTTCCGAAATTCTTACATCTTTAGGTAAGTTAAGGCTGCTAGGCTGCTGGGCTGCTAGGCTGCTAACTTCAGGCTGCTAGGCTGATGGGCTGCTAGGCTGCCAACTTCAGGCTGCTAGGCTGCTGGGCTGCTAGGCTGCTACACGCACATTTCAGTAAATTCTTATGATTTTAAATAGATGTTTTTTTCAACAAGTTTAAGATCATTTTGTGTTCAGAAAGTGATTTTGATGCAGTTGAAGCGATTGGAGAATTTCTTTACATTTCACCAGATTAGAAATTTGA